>JANKKI010000500.1:0-286242 GCA_025175665.1 Cinchona pubescens
ATTTTGTTATTTATGATTTGTTTAAAATGAGGAAAAGTTTAGTGTGCTTTTATTTTATCGTTTCTTATTTTATCCTTCTTACATCGCTTTTAAAACTACCACGCATAACTCCATAAAACTTCTTCATATTTGTTAGTTAATTATTTTTTTAAAAATCACACAGTGTATTTTAGTTAAATAATACTACACCTGTCTCTGAAACATCACTCAAGTATGTAAGGGTCGTCGATTTAGTCAGTCAACTATTTTTTAACATTAAATGATCACTCAACTTCTAAAAATGTATCGTAAAATCATTTCGTTTATTTTATTAGTTAAATATTCTATTTGGATAATCACATGACTTTTGTGTGACTTTTTTAAGGGTAAAACTGCCAAACAAAAAAATATACATAACTTCCAATTGTAGTCACTCATCCCCATGTAGATGATGATGAGTATTCAATCCCTGTCAGCTTAACCACAGCCACCTTTCCCCCATAGTCCAATGCCATCCCTCTTTGCTGACATTATCTTTTTCGGCCTTCCTTTTTTGCCACCATCCCTATCCCACTTGTGCCTCTATTGCCCCCATCATGTTTGCATAATTAAGCATACAACCAAGTTCAACATTCATTAGCATTTCTCAATCTTGAAAGAATTGAATTGCAACAAATAAAACAAAGAAACCATCATACATAATCTTGAAACTATTCACTGGCAATTCATGAAGAATGACATGAAGACTAAGAGTATTTTGTGATCAAACAATCTGAGGACCTAAGTTTGATTAAAAGATTAGCATCCATTGGACTAACTACATCACTGCTCACAACCACCATTACAATTCAATAGTTAAACTCCAACAAAGAAAGTATCAAAAAAAAATTATTTATTGATTGCTCCTCTATTCCTCCCTCTAGATTTCCCATTTCCTTCCTCTCTCTTTCTCTAACTCGTTTCCTTCCTCTGCCTCCCTGTCTCTGTGTAACAACCCAATCAATGTTAACAAGTAATTAAATAAAATTATGGCTCAAAAGTCCCTTTTTTAATTTCTGTTTAAAGTAATTTTCTAGAATTACAGAACTCCAATTGTCTTTAATGGAGATGTTTACTTTCAGTCCATATAAACATCTAGAAATAAATTGTTCAAGTAATTGAGTCTGGACATGATTTAAGAATCGGTACTCTTTATACACATCTCTTATACACATAATCAAGTGTATTTGATCAGTGGTTAAAATAATATTGTATAGTGCAAGGTCACAATACACTACTGTTTCCTTGCTCTAAACAAATTATGCTAACCACTGGTCTTGCAATAAATGATACAGTTTCCTCTACGTGGAATTTCTCTTACTAACCTTTTTCCTCATATATTCTCTCTCCTCGTAACAAACTACAACTGATTTTTAAGCACTATCTCCTTCTTGCAATTTTATATCCCTGAGATTAATCTTCAGGATGTTACAATACCCTCTCCTAACCTTATCCTTGTCCTTAAGGATCCATGAGATTTCCATACTAAATCTCATCTTCTCTTTACTCCCAGTAGCTTCTGTTTGGCAATTCCACCTTGCCATTGAAGTAGCTATTGAGATCCCAACCGTATTACCTCTTATACAGATTCTCCAATTTAGTATTGCCAAACAGTTGCTTGCTTCTGACTTCCTTCAAAATCTACTAGTGTGTATAGTAATGGGAGCTCATAAGAATATGATGATATCTCTTTGACAATTGG
Organism: Cinchona pubescens; assembly: GCA_025175665.1. Taxonomy (NCBI): domain Eukaryota; kingdom Viridiplantae; phylum Streptophyta; class Magnoliopsida; order Gentianales; family Rubiaceae; genus Cinchona; species Cinchona pubescens. The sequence goes on from JANKKI010000500.1 coordinate 1,721, forward strand.
AAGACCAAGATACTAGGATCCCAAGTAAAGTTTTTACAAGAACATATCAACAATTCCTTAGAAAGCTTGGAAAATTTTGAACAAACCTCATATCTAAAATTTCAAAAAAGAGTATGGAGATGTCTTACTCTAGTCTTCTTTAGCCCAAGTACTTCCTTTTCACTCTTTTGCAATCTGTCAACAACAGCGTTATTATGTTCCAATTTGAGACCATGTACAAGTACCTCAACATTATGCTCAATATCCCCATTATTATCCAATTTTAATGTCTCTACTTTTTCCAATATCAACATTAGTAATTCAATTTCTTCTAGGTTGGTATCTCCTAAAATTGTAGATAAAATAATAGCTTGAGAAATAAGTTGAGGTTCTAATATTCTCTCATACCATTTAAAAAGATGACAAGTTACTATTGCAAATTGTTCATCCCAAAGTTTCTGTAACAGGAAATGATAGCTGAATCTGTATCCCTTCCCAGCAAAAAGAAAGCAATAGTAATCTCTAATTGATGTTTTCCCATTACAGTATTAGTATCTTCCAAAATAGTTCTCTTGCTCTTTTTATCTAGATCAGTGTCTTCTTCTTTGTTCCTATTGCAAATAGTCACAAACAAATCTGTAACAAATACGCTTTCATCAACACTCTTGGAACTCTTTCGAGCAATTATTTAAGTGAACTTAGATAGGAACCAGCAAACTAGCAAAGTTGCATTTGCCTCACAATAGATTTCCAGGTTATTGAGCATATACAAAAAAAAAAGCATCAACCTCAGTTGTGCAGAAAAAATAATTGTATTACCTTTTGTCTTTGAAACTTTTCACAAACACTTCAAGGATTAGAATTGCGACAATATAGATGGAAATAAGTTTAAATAAAATAATAAGAGATTTCCTTATGTAGTCCCTACCATAATATTTTCAAAAACTGATTTTCACTAAATGCACGTGTCTCAAGAAATATTGTCATTACAGCAGATGAATGAGGAGAAGAATGCTTACACAACAACTAAAAACATATTAGGCTCAATAATGTATGCTTGACAATATACATCTTCCAATTATTCCTTCTCAAAGAAAGCATTTGCCTCTTTGTTACCAATTTTTTCAACAATTATGTATAAGATTGCAAGTCCTGAATAGAACATAAATCATCCAATCAATGTAGCCAACAGTAGTGTCAGTCATCAACTTTAACCAATCATAACTCTGAGAACAATGTAGTAACCTTGGATTCCAATATTCATACATGCTCTGCTAGCTTTGTTCCAGCTTCACCTTTAACAAACATTAGCTACCAAATTTGTTCCAACACCAAGGAATATTTTATCAAAGATTGAAGTGCTCAACCTTTCAAAATCACTACAAGCAAGTGGAAAATTCTAATCGAGTTAACAGGACTTGGAAAATTATGAAGTCTTAACTCTGTAGTTCAATATTAGCATGATTCTTCCATGTAGAAGTCGCCTCCACAAATCTACAAGGAAGAATCATGCTAATATTGAACTACAGAGTTAAGACCTGTCTCTTATACACATCTAGATTCTGTCTTTGATAAATTCTTGTCCAAAGACAAGTTCATAGCACAATACACCATTACACTTATATTGCGCATTATTCAAGAACTTCAGGATTCCCTTGTTATCATTTGAATATACCTTCTTCCATATTCCAATATGTATAATATTCCTGCACCTCACCAACCAAAATCTCTTCAAGTTCTATTTACTCTCTTACTTTCAACAGGACTTCATTCATCTACACCACCATGGAATCATCTGACTGTGAGCCCCTCTCCAATTTTCCTAACTCTTTTCTGAAACCACCAGGATCAAATATACTATTAATTGTATTGTCTAATACAAACGAGTAGTAGTTTCTTAACATCAAAGCCAGTGATTGGCTTTAAGGCATTTCATCAAACACTTGACTGTCTTTAATTTCAACTTCTAATCCACAATCAAATTCCTCACATCCAACATCTTGATTATCCTTTGGATCACTAGAATTAGTAATTGTATTATAATTGCAACTCTCTTAATAATATCCATAACTCCAACTATCTACATACATAGATTCATGTGCTACATTTGTAGCAATTCCTTTAATCTCAATATCAACAATATTCATCAAAAGGGCACTTGAATTACTAGCATCTTTACTTAATCCAGTGAACAAATTTGAGTAAGATCCTGACTTGTTATTATCATTAAAATCAAATACCAGTTTATAGAGATACTTCTTGAAAGGCCTTATTTCATCACCTCCAACATCTACTACTATTTTCTCCAATTGACTTTCAATTCCTAAAGTATATCCATAGTTAGTTTTGTTCCTTAAATTACCCTTGTCCTCAAGGGTGCCCATAGCACATCCCATTGTTTTGTCCTCGTTTACTTCAACCTTCTCCATAGTGGCTTCTTTCCTTTTTTTACACCTTCTAGAGCTGTCTCTTATACACATCTGAGGTGGTTTCTTAAATCCACCTAATTTCAACTAGATTTTCCAATCAAGCCCAATAGAAATTTTTTCAAAAAAAAAAATTATACCTCACTAATTCCTTGTTTCACAGCAAAAATAACTTTCCTCTACTCCTCAAATTTCTCATAATACTCAGTTACTGAGGTTGTTTATCTCGGCATTATGAAGAGACTCCCTCAACAAATAATATATCATATTAGATATGGTTTTTAGAGCCATATACACAGAAGAATTTTGGAGCAAATTCATATGAGAAAATTTATACAATCTAGTGATTAGAAAAAAATAACTGGAGAATAGACAAGGAAGTGATAGAATGAAGGAAACTAGGAAGGAGAATCTTAATATGATTTCATGTCTTGGTAGATCGCAATTCGCTCTGATAGCATTTGTAACAACTCAGTCACTGTTAACAAGTAATTAAATAAAATTATGGCTCAAAATTGAATTTTCCATTAGAACTAGTTGTGCAATTCTGGAGCATTACACTAAAATAGAAATTAAAAATCTTAGATAAGAGAATTGAATGGACTAAGACTAGAAGGTGTAAAAGAAGGAAGGAATTACCAGAAAGATTAAACCCAAATGAGCTAAATCCCAAGAAAACTCTACTGTAATTCTCTAGCTAAAAATTTGAAGTTGTAAAACTGAACTTCAAAAGCCTAAAAATAAGAAAAAGCTTTAGTCCCACGGTCTTCATTCTTAACTAGCCATGAGGATAACAAGCATTCTTCTCCTAATTGGAATGTGACTCCCAACTAAAACAATCGTTGAGTGACAATTCCCAATTTCTACTATTTTTGTGCTTTAATCAAATTATGCCAGCTATTGATGCCATAAACGATATTGTTACATCCATGTAGGATTCTACTCATTGACCCCTTTCCTTACATTTTCTCTCACCCCTTAGCAAATTGCAGTTGATTTTTAAGCACTTATCCCTTTCTTGCAATTTTAATCCCTTATCTAATCTTCAGGATGTTACACCCTACTACCCCCTTTGTCCTTGATCTAAACCCCCACCACCATATCTGATATTCCTCCCTAAATCTAACCACTTCATCCCCGATTTGACCACCTACCCCTATACTTAACCACCCCTATCCCTCATCTGACCCCATCAGAAGATGTTTTTCTATTAATTTTTTTCTTAACTAATCCAAAGGTAGGGTTAAGATTAGGGAGAGAGGAGAAGGATGGTGGTAATGGTAACAATGGAAGGGAATAGTGACAATTAATTGTCTAGTGTTAGGGTTTCATAAGAAGAAGATGGGATCTATCTTTTTGGACAATTGTACCCCTACAAAATACATATATAAGTCACATATTTGACAAAACAAAACATTTAATGGAAAAAATAAATGGAATGACCCCAATGACATATTTATAGAAGTTCATGATGTGTATAAGCCATGATGCTCATTTTAGTTAGAGCAAAGAACCGTATAGTTTAGTGACCTTTTAGGTTCTTTGCTCTAACTAAAATGAGCATAATCAATTTAGTAAAATCGTTCCTATTAAGAATAATCCCTTTAATATCACCAACAAAAATTTGGAATAGTAAATGAGGGTAGGATACAAAATAAACAAAATCCTAAATGTACATGATCAAAATCATCTTTAGAAGTTTTGCTAGATGAAACTTAAACCATGTTTTTGTAGTTCCTTCTCATTTATTAAAGAGGCAATTATGTTAATAAAGCTAGCAGCAGCTCTGTATGAATATGAGGTAGTTCCAAGGACTACAGTTGTGCTGTATTTGGGATGAATGGATTGTTTCATTTGATTTTTAAAAAAAAAGGACTTCTTCACCGGCTAGTTGGCCACACATTTATTTCCTTCTTTACAATTAGGTTTAATTTCATATTTTTCCTCTAAGTTTTGATATAATTACAAGAACCTCTGCTCAAGTTATAGTAATTACATTTACTTCCCTTCATAATATAAATTGACTATTGTAACATTCCAAATAAAAAAATATGGCCAAAAATAACAAAAATTTATATTTGGAGGCTTTTTAACGTCTGTGTTGTTTTTCCACAAACATCATGGGACTTTCCCAAAACAACCACCCCTTTGCTAATTTTCCTAACGATCAACCAAAAACAACCTTTCCCCTTATTAATTTAGAACTTGAAGAGATTTTGGTTGGTGATAAGAGGAACATTATACATCTGTCTCAACTTTTATCCAAAAAGTATATTGAGAGTGACTTAAAAAAGGATGTTATCCTTTCTCTCTAAAAGCCAAGTTCAGATTTGGTTTATCGAATTCCAATACATGATTCTTCACCTTCCTGATTTTCTCTGTACTATTTGTGGTAATTTTTTTTTTTTTTGAGATGTATTGCTAACCAGGTCAAGAAATTGCCAGAAATATGGCTACAAAGGGTTGAAAAAGCAATGGAATTTGATTATAGTTGTTTGGTGAAGATTGCTTCTTGAACATTAAGGAAATGAGAGATTAGATGGAAAGAGAATTGAGAGATTATCTACCTTGTTGTACAAGAATTTGGGGAAGATTTTAATATAATAAATTGGTCCTGTCTCTTATACACAGAAGATGTGTATAAGAGACAGTTACTATTTTTTTCTGAAGAATTAATTCGAGGGTATTTTTGATATTCAAATTATCCTCTTTTATGATTAGACTTGCTCACTAAATCTTTTATAAAAATTTAAAATAGGGGATATAATTGTCTTTATGAAATTAATGGGGTGATTTTTGTAATTTTACTAAACCTCTAAGGATATAAGTGAAATTATTCCTTATAATTATGCTTTAATATACAACTAGTGAAGCTAGTCTAGTAATGGCGACAATCTCATAATGTATAAGATAAACAACCCTGTCTCTTATACACATCAAATACATGTAATAAGTTTTTTTTTTTTTTTTTGGAAGTGGGGAGAGGAGAGAGAGGATTAGATAAAGGGCCATTACTAGACTAGCTTCTTCCAAGACTTAACAGAGTTAAATTCTCTATCCAAAAAATGTGTGAAATGTCATAAATGCCCTCGATTTTATTGTTACATTTTGCTACCTTGAAATGGGATGAGTTGCACTTCAATATCCCGACTTTATTTTAGAATAGATTTGGAGTTCAAAGCTAATGATGATTAATTTTTTTATCCAACACTATCACTAATGACATTTTTTTTTTACCTTTTAGCGATAATAAGAGACAGATAAAAAATTAATCAACATTAGTTTCATGCAATTGTATTAATGCCACGACTTTCTCCTGAATTCTTTCATTCTTATACTTATATATTTAGAACTATTTTTTCAATTTATTAACGTAACTCAAATTTATTTTCATTTTTAATAACGGGATCATTGTATGAATTGATATTTTATTATTAAAACAATTTAGTATAAATTTGGTTAAAAGTATGCTATTTAAAAGTGATTGATGATAGTAGCTAATAATTATGAATTTCTTTTACTAAAATTATTCTTTTACAAAATGAAATAAAATAAATTTATTTTCTTGGATTATGTATTATTCATAATATTTCATTTTGTTTTAGAGAGCATGAGTAAGTAAAGTGATCAACTTCAATTTATATAAAATATATATTGTTTATATTTAAAGTAAAATATTTACACAAATAATAAAGTTTTTTTAGTACAGAGTGATGATTGATAATTAATAATAGAAAATAAATTAACAAATTAATAAAAATAAAAGAATGTGACAAAATAAATAAAATTATTTATTCTAGATATAAGATTAATAGATAACGAAATAAGTATGTGATGACATGCAAAAAATTGATACAAATATGACAGAATATAATAGAAAGTTAATTCATGAATTTAATACTAAAGGGTAAAAATGTCTTTTAATACTATTGGATAGAACAAAAAACCATCATATATTTTGAAGGACAAAATTCTTATAGGGTTAATCACACTTTTCTCCCATGTATTATGAGCTTTGTCTCAATTTGCTCTCTGTAAAAATTTTATAATTATCACTTTGCCCCCTTTGATTAATGGTCAATAGAAAAGGTTAGTTTAGCTATCAGTCAATGATATCAAATGACTAAAATGTCTTTAATATTTAATTGATAGACTAGTTTATCATTTTGAAGAAAAAAAAATACATTCTTGTTTTATTATTACCTGTCTATTAGAGGTAAATGCGACATATTATGACTGCAACTGGGATTAAGTAAGGAGAAAACTTTTTATTGGATTTTCTGTATCTTATACACATCTAGATGTGTATAAGAGACAGTCCTAGCAAATATATCATGCCTTCTTGTACACATCAAGTCCTTTTTTTATATGAATCTTGACACATAAGATGGTAAAATATACCTACATATATAGATGAAAATACCTCTACCATTTTATGGTAAAATAGCAGCAACATGAATTACATGATTCCAAACAACTTAAGTAGTTTAAGTTTTACATTTAAATTTTAGATATTATTCTTTTATTTAGTTTTCACTCATTTGTACAAAAAAATAAATCCATTTTTATGTTCATATCACATGCTTTGCACAAGTTATTTTTTCTTTCCAAGTGAAAAGTAATAATAATATAAATATTTCTTTTTGGCACCAATATGGTAAAAGTAGTTTATAATTATTGCAGGTTATTTTAGACATTTTGTCCCCTTTGACTAACTCACAAACTAACAGTTCCTTTTCACCGTTAGTTTAGGAAGTAAATAAAGATTACACTTTTTAAGGGGGCAACTTGAGACACATTCCATATTACAACAGTGCAAACTGTAATTAACCCTTTTTTATAAAATAAAATTAGGGCTTCAAAGTTAAACCACCCTAGTTTCAGAGTGAATTAAGTTTGCAACTATAGTTTTGAATGCAATTTATGACATTTCACACACTCAATTCCTGGAAAATTTGGCCGTATTAAGTTTTGGGGTGATTTGTAAATAAAATTAATATAGGGGCAATTTGCAACTAACCCCTATTTATACGGGACAAAATATAATTAAGCATTTTTTAATAAGCTTCCTTAGTAATAACTTTAAGCTTTTTCTACTCCTTTTCATTTTTTTTTTTTTTTTTTTGGGGAAGTCCATCTTTCCATGGGTAAGTATCAGTTAACCGATCCATTAATCGGTCAAGATTTAGAAAATGATTCTAAAACTTTTAATTAGTTTCAATTTCAAATTTAATTTGATAGAAAATACAGTTACTTAAATTCGAATTCAATAATCAATTTTGAATTCGATAAACCAAATTCAACTTGGGCTAGTTGGACCCTTGGTATTGGGTTAAAATCTTATACAAAAAACTATTATTCAAACAAAATTCTCCAAATTTTATTTTGTTAAGACCATATAATTTGATTTGTCTATGGGGTTTTGTTCGATTAATGATCAGATAAAAATAAGTAAAAAACTATATCTTGTAACTTAATTCAATAATAATCAATATAATTATGAAGAATACTATTATATCATGTAATTTGCAAATATTAATAATATATAAATCGTAAAACTACACAATGTATTTTATGGTTATCTAATTTAGTAATTAATAACATAGCATGTATAAGTCACTATCAATATAATTTTGTGTAAAAGTATATGACTTAGTGTATAAGAATATAATAAACCATGATTACTATAAATAAAAAATAAAGCTAATTATAATTCTTTGTAGATAAATATATTTTTAGTTGAATAACTACATTTATATTTTCATACTACAAATTTTAATTTTAAAAGTTGTTTAAATTATTTGAACTATAAATTACATCTAACAACTGAAATATACAATTATATTTATTCATGTTTTGTTAAATATAAGCACATATATGTTTGTATATGTGTGTGCGTGTGTACACGTGTGTGTGAAGGAGGTGGGGTTGTGTGTGAGATGTACTATTTATAGTCAAAATATTGTAAGAAAGTTCATTTTCAATTATTGAATTTTAGTAATCAACTTAACCAAATTTTAAAAAATTCTTTACTATCTTTAAATTCATTAACCACATTTATGGATTCAATTAACCAATTTTTGATCAGAAATAAAATTTTACAAAACTAACTGAATTTAATTCAAATAAATTTGATTAATCAAATATTTGCTCAAATGTATATATTTCAGTGAGTTATACAAGAATAAGATGAAATATCCAGGAGTTATATTATGTGCTAGCGCAAAATTTGATGTACAATTGAATTAGCATAAAACGTATTGGGATTAGTTACATTTACCTCATTTGATTTTTGACCATGTTACTAATTGATTCCTATTGTTTGACAAAATTATAGTCAACCCCTTGAATGGCAAAATGTTTAACAAATACTACACTACTATTACCCGTCATTAGAAGAAAGGTTGACATCAACTAAAATAAAATTTCTTATATCCAAAATGTTCTTGATCCATATTTATTTTTCTAAATTTCAGCCCTATTTTCACTTTTGGGTACACCATGTGAAACCCAATCTCTTTTCTTTCCTCCTCTAGCCCCAAACCCAAACCGGCTGAAGCAAACCCATACCCAAACTCTCACACTATCTTCTCCTTGTCTCTTCCATCCCTCACATTCTCTTCCTTCTCCATCTCTAACTCACATCTACCTCTACCTTCTCACCAAACCCCCAAGCCTAATCATGAGATCCCTATCCCAACCTCTAATCCCTTAGCCTATCCTTTCACCTATCCAAGACGGATCCAAGAGTATAACTTTGTATTAAGGGGGCAAAAATTATATATACATATTCTTGAATAGACATATAGTTTTTGTAAAATTTTACATATATAAAGTCTAATTTTTTAAGTATGTTATTGAAATCTTATAAAAATATAGAAACTTATTTTTTTATCTCTTTACTTTTCTTTAGGACAATAAAACTATATAAATACATACATAGGGAACAATTTTTATATTCTCTAAAATTTGTGGGGGGACAAAGTCTAATTTTTATAATAGTATCATAATAACGTAAAGAATTTTAAAGGGATAAAAAAATAAGTTTGAATATTTTGGGAGGGATGCGATTCCACGCTTTCCCATGATCTCTATATCCTTGCACCTATCCCAGACATAATCCCTCCCCATCCTACTCTTACACCCCAATGTCTACCTCCATCTTCAATAAGAAACCCAAACCATTCCATTCCCTTCCCTACATTGAACCACTCTCATGGCTTTCTAACTCCTCTCATCCCCTTCTCCTTTTCTCTTCTCTGGCAACCAACCCTAACCCTAACGTCCTCTTTTTTTCCTTTGCATCCCCTCTTTCTCCTCCGCCTCCTTAACTTCGGATTTGGAAGCTACAATATATTTGTGGATTGTGGAACGTAGTCTAGTCCAACGAGATGGAGAGAAAGGGAATCTAGATGTGTGTGGATGAGGGGTAATAGTTTCTGGTATAGAAAGGTAGGGACCAAAATTGACAAAAAAAAAAAGGGTTGATGACTATTATAAGGGTAATTTAATTTTTTCACAGGTTCTGCTGATGGAAGATAATAAGGAAGGGAAATATGTAATTTTGGTCAAGCCCTAGGAATTGATCTATAATATAAGCTTTTCAGCTTAGGATTTAGGCTAGGATGTGCCGACACACATCCATATCCATGTATGTCTACCATGAACAGGCAAAGGGTACCTACGCTCCTATTGAAGTATATTAAAATCTAATATAAATGAGAGCTTCTTCATATCTTCTCCTGACATCAATGTAGACAAGGCCCTTTTCTGCCACTCTTGTAGCAGGAACACACCATATTTAAGGCTTAAAAGCGCCTTGCCCCTGACTTCTATGGCAGCCACATGAGCCCTCACCTAGCTTATGCCGGATTGAATTCTAACCTCAAGCGAGGTAAACATAATTAACCCAATATATTTTCTTCTCTTTAATAATACCATTTTGATTTTTTTTTTTATTATTTAAGGTAATACCATGTTATTTCAATCCATAGTAATCATGGTTTTTGAAAAATTCCCAAGTTTTATTTTAAATGTTCCCGTTCCTCAATTATTATTATTTTTCGAATACCAAGTTTTTATCTATTTTTTTTTATCTTGACTATTTTTCAATCTCACAAAGGGTAGTGTTTAATTTTTGGTACCAAATTGGTCCTTCATCCTACCAAAGTAGGATTTTTTGACCAAAAGATAGCACACGACTCTCACATGCAATACCTAGAAGGGTAAAATTGTTTTTGGTAATCCTTAAGAGGTCTCCAAATTCGTATTCTATGTGAAACTGAGTAAGAAATTTACATTGTGTTGTTTTACGATTTATATATTATTAATATTTGCAAAATACATGAAGATTAGGACAATACTTATAATCATGAATCGGTTTTCATGCAAAGTATAAATTTGGGAGAGTTTAGTGTGGTTACGAAGAAGTAACTAATAATTTTGCCCATCTGATTATGCATGTGAGGTTAGATGTTTCTTTTTAGCCGAAAGTCTGAATCTGGTATAGTGGTGAACGACTATCTTGTTACCGAAAAAAAAAAAAAGAGTCGAGGAATGCTTCAACATTGGTATTACAGAATCAATTAGGACGAAAAAGTTTAATATAAATTGGGGATTTGCTTGAGATTGTAAAAATAGTTTAGGGATCCATAGGATTGAAAACATAGGTGAAAGGGAAAAAAAAAAACAACCTCCATGGAAAAAGTTAGGGGACTTCTATGGAACTAAATTAATAGTTGGTGGACAAAAAAGTTAAAAATAAAAGTTAAGGGACCTTAGTGAGAATTTAAAAACAATTGAGGAACTACATTTATAATTTTTTATGGAAAAATCTGTAATTTTTTTTTTAAGTAGGTAGAGGTATGAATATAAATAAACAAGTCGAACACTCTAATATTTAAGCTTAATTGATTATTTAACAAACTTGTATTTTATTTAACTTTATCTTATTTATGTTTTGAGTCAAAATCTAACAATTTTTTATCGAGTCAAAGTGGAATAGTTTGAATTATTTAAATATATAAATTTTAAGTTTTAAATTTATAAGGCTAATATAAATGGAAAAAAATTCGATCTTATAACGAAAGGTTCATACAATATAATATTATGTGTTTTAAAAATTTTTACTTATAAACTTTTAAAACCAATGATGGGTTCGTGTGGATTGCAAATAATGTCATGTTATTTGGTGAATAACATTTGATTTTTAACTTTACTGATTTTTGAAAATAATGTTGATTTTTAAAATAATGGAATAATTGTTTGTATGTGAAATAATATTTCTAAATAATCATTTGGATTGGAAATAATAAATTTAGAGGTAGGTCTATAAAAGGAACGAGTCTAGATTCGGATTTGACACGTTGCGAATTCGTTTATTTAGGTTTGGATCAATATGTAAATCCGATTATGTATTTTACATTAGAGTCTGTCTCTTATACACATCTAGATGATATGGTTATTCATATTCGATTAGAATCCAAATCTCATTAAAATATTAATATGCATTATAAAATATATGTATATATATATATATATGTATATTAGCGTGTATCTTTGTTTATTTATTATCAATATGGTTTATACTCTAATGTAAAATACATACATAAATATTAATATGAATTATTTTTTTTTACAATTTCCCAAAAAAAAAAAAAACTTGAAGTTTTTATACATAAATTTTCAAACTTATAAAATAAAATCTAGACTAGCCAAATCTGGATATGGATTCGACAAAGTTCTATTAATCCCAATATAGATCTCCATTTATAGACCCGAAAGGTATCCAGATTCAAATTCGAATCAGATAATATTCAATGGATCTCGGTTTGAATATGCAAGATTCGGCCCGAATTCAACCCGCCTAATTGGAGGCTCCACTTTAGTTATTAGCAAAAAAGTTTACAAAATAACAACGCAAATAAAAAAGTGGCAATTGTGAAGATTATTCGTTTAATTTCACCATACTGCATTTGAGGAAGACCTGTCGTTCAAGTCTATTATTTACGTAATTATTACTGAATATTATTTAGAATATAAATATATGAATAGAAAATATTTAGGTAAACTAGATTTTTGACCTCACTTATAAATCTTGTGATCAAAATTTAATAATTGCAAATTTCTTTTCCAATTGATGATGTTTTAAGATTTAATTTACACTGCAAGATCTACAAGTGTGGTAAAACATGAAGTCTATCTAAATATTTGACATAATGAATAGGACAAAATAGTACAAAAAATGAAATGTGTGAATAATGAATAAGACAAAATATAAATAATCAGGTCTTAAAATATTATTTGAAAAATGATATTTACTGATCAAACAAATTAGAATGTTGACCAAATAATATTTGTCAAATAATAAACATTATTTTCAATCCCAAGGGAGCCATAATTTTCTAAAAAACTCGTACAATTCTCTATTAAAAAAAACTAATGTAAATCTTGTTTATATGATTGTAAGAGAAGAACAAGAGAAGTTCTTACCAAATCCGATTGAATTAGAGAAATTTGTCTCAACTAATTCAATTCAGAATAGAGGTTCATATTTTTAAAAAATAAAAATAATATCTTATTTAAAAAAAATAAATCCTACATTTTATATACTAGTGATTGAGACGTAACTATTAAGTATGCAGTTGTTTTGTTAGGTTGGAAAAGGATTGCGTCTTTCTGTATCCTTCTGGATTCCAAACTTCCAGTTCCTTGTTTCTACGCTCCCAGGCGTTGGAATTAGTTGAGATCATCATTCAATTAACTCTCCAGTCCAGCTGCTGCAGTAGTACACAGAGCAAACTCTGAACTCTCTACGATCACCGTTAGCCATGTCGGACTACGACGTCGACTCCACCTCAATCTTCTCCCAGAAAACCCATCTCCCAGACGACACCGTTTTCTACTCAATCTATCCCGACTTCTCCTTAAACTCTGCCACCACCAATTCCACTTCCACAATATCCGCCACCGCCGTCACCGACCAACTCCACAATCTCCACCTCCAAATCCTCCAAACCCTAGCTCCATTCACCACTCCTTACATTTTCCAACACCAACATCCCTTCACTCTAACCCCTCTCCTCTCCCCTATCCCCCACCTCCACGGCCGCCTCCGGTTCGGCGACAACCTCGAAGACGAATGGTTCGTCGCTTTTCTCCTCTTCACCGTTTCCCACCATTTCACCAACCTCTCCATCTCCCTCCACGATTCCGACGGCCAATTCCTCTTAATTGAAACCGCGTTCCACCTTCCCCGGTGGCTCAACCCTAACACTTCCACCAACCGGGCTTTCATCCGCTGCGGCCGGCTTTATATTCTCCCTCCTTCCATCTTCCCCACCACTCCTGATTTGATCACAGCTCTGGAATTTTTATTGGAAAATTATACCAACAATGAGATAATTCGAGCTACCCCGAAGATGCCGTTCAGCAAAATTACAGAGAAGAAAATTAAAGAATACCCTGAAAAAGCTGATAAAAATATGCATTTAAAAAACAGGCCATTTAAAAATCCATTTTAAAGCATAAGCCTTGTTTAATTTCCCTTGCAGTTGAATGTTTAGTTGATAGGGATGTGGATAGTATGAAATTTGCGGAGAAAATGGGGAGGTAAATTGCCTAATGGGAAACAGGAGGATGTAGTCCAGGTGTTTGTTAAAATGTCTAAGACAATGTATGCGCAATTGATGCAGCAAACCTTTAGGCCGCCAAAGTGTTATCCGGGAATGCCTTTGATTAGTGATGCAGAGGCGTATAAGGAGGCGGAATTGGGGATGAAGATTGCCTGTGGATTTGAGATGGTGTATCAGTTGAGGAAAAGGCTGGGGGAAGAAGGGAAAGGGAGTACTTGGGAGGTTTATAGGGAGAATTTGGAGAAAAGTGGGTATTTTGAAGGGTTGCTGCCGGGATCCGTGGATTATAAGATTTTAATGCAGAAAGCTGAGGAGTATTATAGGAATAGTTCGTTGCAAACTAGAGCAAGTGAAATGCTGAATGCTCCTGTGAGAAGAATAGATGAAATTCTATCTTTACCACACTCTGTTGATGATTTTAACTAGGGTCAGGAGCTACCTCCATCAGATGATGATTCGTGGCTTTATTATGCTGAGGATGAGCTCAATGCAGCTCTGCAGGAGCGCCAAATGGAGATGGAACTTTTTGATTCAAAAAGAAAAATGAAACAGAAGGTGAAAGGGGAGGATGATACAGGGTCATCAGTGTATGATCTAGGAGAAATAGCAAATTCTATGCAAGTGTTTGTCAAGAAGATGTCGAGTTATGAAGGTGCAGAGGTTACAGAAAACAGGTTGGTATATCTTCTTACTTTTGTGTTAGTGTGCAGTTAGATACCATTTCTCTTGCTTTAGTTGAATCATATCCTTTTTCCTAGTTATTGATGTTTGGCAGTGGTCTTTGAGCTATCAAATTAGGGTGAAATAACTATCTTGAAGTTCAGTGGTTTCATGGTCTAATATGTTTTAGTAGTGTGCCATGGATGTAATTAATCATTTACTGCTGCATGAATAATTGTGGTCTTATACACAGTTAGAATAACAGATAGTTTGCAAACCTCTCTTATACTCATCAAGAACAATCATTTTACTAAGCAAAAAAACTCTTATTACTGAAAGTGTTGACTTTTTGTGCATAAGATCATTGGAAGCCTTCCATGCTTGTCTTAACACAAAAGTGAAAAAGTTATAGTTGAGAAATTTCTGTGCTTGATAAACAAGTCTCTGGTTCTTCTTTCTTTATAAGCCAAGTCCAAAAGGTTAGCTCCAAACTTAATTTCAACCTGGAACTCCATAGCTTGGAATCAGATCTTTGTATGTTTCAGTAGTTTTCTATAAGACATGAGTGAATTGACTGTAAATTCAAATCCTTGTGTGGAAGATCAACATGTGCCACTACTCTTGTTAACAAAGTTTTGGATTTGTCTGCTGATACATCGAATCAATATGCTTGGAAAAGGGAATAGATGCTATGGCTGATACAGATTGTTCATGAAATGGCTTTATGGCCTTAGTTGTTTTAATTGGTACGCTGAGATTAATAGGAGGATTACTTATCTATTCAATGGTATAGTGCAGTGGAGTGATGCTGTTTAGTCGTTTTGTTGTTATTATTGATCTGTTCACTATTGTAAAGTAGATCGTTCTGGTTGAAATGTAAATTAAGTAGTGATTGCTTCATTAAAATTACAACTTATTCTCAGTTATTAGACTTTGCCCTATTTCAGGTTTTTCATGGGTTCGTCCATGTGATTCAAGACATGGATTAAGATTATGATGTTTCTCTAGTGATGATGTTTGGTAATATTGATTGACGAGCTTTTGTTTCTTTATCCTTATCCTGATCCTTTTCCTCTCTTTCTGTAGGGACATGAAAGATGTGGACTTTGATGTGAATCGATTCATGAAAGAGATGGAGTCGGTATTGGGACGTCAGCCTACTGAAGATATTGGCAGTGATGTTGATCTTGAAACCGGGTCATCGTCTGACATGGATTTTGGTAATGAGAAGTGATCCTTGTGTGGAACAATTATGAGAGCTTAAATTTAATTTAAACGAGATGCTCTGAAGAGCCTTTATTTATGATTACTGTTTTTTAAAGTTCTTATTTCAGTAGGTTTTGCAGGATCATAGAATTGTTGCTATTTTTATTATCTGGTGCCTATTTCATTAACAAGTAGAAGATTTAAATGCCTCAGTGGCATCCTATGTCTGCCATATTAAAGCCCTTAGATTCCAACATTCTCTTCTATATTTGGGGTTGTTCTTTTCGGATAATACAATTATGCTTATCTTTAGCTTTTCTGCATGAGTTGATTTTAAAGTTGCGCATTTCTCAATTCTACGTGTTTTCAACATGCAGATGATTCTGAGGATGACAGTGATGTTGCTGAGCCTGAAAATGAAGAGAGAGGTGATGCTTTCATGCAGTCATATTCAGATGCACTTAACAAGGAACTGAAGGCCACCACTCTGGGTAGAAGTTTTGTCCATGCCAATGAAGAACCGATACGTCTTGAAGAAAGATGAGGTGTATTACCATGTTCTTGCCTTACTATTTCATTTTGCCCTTTATCAAGTTCATCTCTTAGGTATTACTGTTTTTTTTTTTTTGGGGTACGTTTGCCTGTAATTGAACGTCTTTCACCGGCCAGCTAAAACAACCATAGGATATATCCTGTGATTGTTGCGTTTTTAATGTCTTTAGATGCCATTGTTATCCTATGAATACCATGCTTTCCAGGGATTTACTTATTTGGTGAATACAAATGCAGGGAACATCCAAAACCACTGACGACATGGAGGAAGAATTCAATCCTGTAGATGTGGATTTCAACCTCGTAAAAAGTTTGCTTGATTCCTTTTCATCTCAGCAAGGACTTCCTGGACCCGCTTCCAATTTACTAGGACTCATGGGTCTGCAGCTTCCTGAAGATGGCAAGATAGGCAAATAGTTGTCACCTCCACTCTTACCGTTCTATGTAACTGGCATTCATACTGGAAATTTTGGAAAAAATGTCAACTCCAGAGACTCAACCCTTGTCCCTGTACGTATAAATGCAGTCTTATAATCACTTGGACGTATTATGTTATCTTAACCTCCAATAGAAATTTCTAATCTTTACCAATGTGCCGTAGGCTTATTGTGGCTACAATGAAAAACTATGTGGAGTGGAATGCTTAATTTTATAATTTCAAGAGATCTAGTGATTATACACTAGTTCTATATTCGAGTAGTACCAGAAAAAAACGAAACAGCTAGAAAATAACTTACAAAACAACTTAAAACTTACTTGGGCAGGAGTTAAGAGTGTTGAGAGTAAGAAAGGTGGTGTAGAGATCAAATAGTAATAGAAACTAAGAGTTTTTTATTAGTTGGGAAGATTACAAGACAGAATAGAGGGAGAGGTTTTAAAAATCGATGTCCTTCTTATTGGAATTCTAAGAGTTTATATAGAAAATTTTTATAACTATTATAATTATTGTCAACATCATACTTGATGACATTTTAGTTTTATCATTTGTTAATACAGATGCTGACATCATTTTTTCTTTTTGCCTTTTTATTTTTTCTTTACTGCTTGTGGTTTTGAAGAGGCAGAAGATGCTTCCGAGTTTTTCCACATTTCTTCATTTGAAAACAGTTTTTTCTTTGCTGTGATTTTCAAAGTTTTTGCTTGGGTTCTTGCAATATTTGTTAATTCTTATGCTTTTTTGAGTAATTCTTTTATAAGAGACATAACCTTATTTATTTAAAATCCTAGAAATTGCTAATCTTTACTGTCTGAAAGCAAATACAATCCTGTCTATTATATTTGCTCTTCTTCTTTTATTTTTTCTTTTTCTTTTGAATTATCCTGATTATTTTTCATTCTATTTTCATCCTTTATGAATAATGAGTTATGTTTTCTCGCGGCATTAAAAACTTCAATTTCCTGATGGATCATAACTGCAATAAAATCATTCATTGTTTGTAAAACAAATTTTGATGCTTGTGTAGAAGATCTACACCTCATCTACTTTTTGCACTATACCATTGAATCTGTCTCTTATACACATCTAGATGTGTATAAGAGAACGAGACCTCTTTTGAGAAGATCCTCGGGTGAAAATTCTTTTGTATAAATTTCTTTGAATCTCTAGAATCCATCTTGGATGTATTTTGGATAGAATTCTATAGGCATTGAAAAATTTTGAAACCACTGATAAAATCACATTGGTAAATCTTTTTTCTTTTCAAGAATTGATAGTACCAAACGGATCCATCAATTATGTTGTAATCATCATTTTGGGAATAAAATGTATTATGAAAAGAAGAAATTAAATCATAGTATATAAATTTATATTCTTTATTATTAAAATTTGAGAAAAATGTAACAGCTGATATTGCTATTCTACCTAATCTCTTATAGTCGGAACTTGATGAATAATAATTTTTCAAAATTTTATAAGATGATAATTATCAACTACTGGAATCCATGCCTCTTTTTGATTATATATAATAGTAACAATATCTTTTTCATGCATTTTTATGAAATGGAAAAAGCTGTTTGGACGAGACTGGATTTTGTTGGATATCCTGATACAGGGTAATAGGTTCTGAAAAAGTGTGGAGCATATTTTTGCTAAAAAAAGATATATGGGTCTTTTTTGATCTTATCTACATCAATGTTGATCAAATGCATTTTTTCCTTGTAAGTTGAAATGAATTGAGTTGATTTTGAGAAGGTTGAGATAATTGTGATATAGTGATATCAAATTTGAATTTGAGCTATTTTGATTTGAATAAGTGGGGCTTTGATTAAGTATTATCTTGTAAGAGGGACTTGAGAAATTTGAGGTTCATGATGGAAAACTGTCTCCCATAGACGTATAATCCATCCCAATATTTTCAATGTTAAGTGCTGAAGATGCTCCTCCAAAAGTATTATATATATTTATATGAGGCCTTGGGGAGGAAGATGGTCCTCTACCTCTTGTTCCAGGAGAAGATGCTCCTCCTCGTCCTCTCTATAAACTCATCCCTGCAATAATCAAATTAATAATTCATGCAATTGTTTTATTCTTAGACGATAAGCTCTTGAAAATATGCAATAGTTTTCTCTTACTCATTATATCTATTGATTTGTTGTTGTAATATGGCAAATAGCCTTAATGAAATTTCGTCTAATTTGTGAGTGCAAATTCAAGATATCTATTATTGCTAATCTTTAGCTTGTTATTGTCTATGTTTTGCTGACACTAATCTCTCTAAAACTTTACTGTTCTATCAAATTTCCTATATATGCTCCAAAATGTTTAGGATTTGAATTTTGAAGTGGTAATTATGAATTTTATAATCCATTCTTGGAAATATATGTGTTGATAGCAATTCTTACCCTAGGATCATTAATGTTGTCTTTCTTTCTTGTTATAATCTGTACAGGAATTCCTGTCTCTTGAACTCATTTTTATGATGTGTATAACTGTTCATAAAGTTTTCATGTGCCACAAAATTCAAAATGATATGTTTGTACAAAAGAAATTTCTCGGGTTAAAAAATTAGGAAAAGAATTAGTTTCTCTTTTAATACAATCAATATCAAAATAAAAAATAGATAATATAGATTGCCATCGTGCAAACAATTGTTTTGATTTTGATATTTTTAACATATTTTTCTAAAATTAGCTTCGCTGCAAAACAATCTATTCTTATAATTTTTTTTTGATTTAACATATCATTTTGAATTTTGTGACACATAAAACTATACTTAATACTTCTTTCTCAATTGTAGCATAATTTTGTTGTATTTTATTCCAAACATCTGATGTGTATCTCACCAATTTTTCTTTATCTGGTATGGGGACTTAATTCCTTTAATATTCTTCCATAACCTATATCAGAAGTATCAGTTTTAACTATCTTGAACCATTTCAATATGATTTGCAAGATTTAAAAGTGGCAAATGTTTCACTTTTTGTTTTGTATGTCTAATAGCTTCTGTTTGTTTATCAATCCAAGTTGGGGGATTCTTTCTTAGTCTTTCATATAATAGCTTACAATCTTGTGCTAAATATTCATAATATTCACCAATATAATTTAAGTTATCTAAAAATTTTTGTAATTGTGTTTTATCTTTAATTTCATTTGAAAACTTATCAGCAAATTCTATAGATCTTGCTATAGGTGTAATATAACTTTTGTCTAAATTATATCCTAAAAACCTAATTTGACTTTGGAATAAAGTCATCTTTTTGGTTGAGACTACTATGTCATTTTTTAACACTAATAATAAAAATGTTTATATTTTTAAAATGTTGATTTATATTTTCAGAAAATATTAAAATATCATCGATGTATACAATAATAAATGGATATGAAGAAAATATATCATTCATCATATTTTAGAACTCAGATGGTGTGTACTTTAACCCAAAAGGCATAAAGATGACTTTAAATCAAATTGAAAATAAATTTGAGAATGTATTGTTCTGTTTAAAAGATCTTTTTTATTAGGAATAGAATACCTAATCTATTGCAAAACTTTATATAAAGTTTATAATTTATAACTAATCTTAGTGTTTCTCTTTCCATTTCTGAATTCTTATTTACATAAAATGCAGAACAACTCCATGGAGAAGATAATTTTCTTATTACACCTTCATTTAGTAAATCACCTTTTTCTTTTCTACAATATTCAACAATTTCTTTATTCATTTGGGATGATTGTGCTTTAGTTGGTATATTTTTCTCATCAAAATCTATCCCATAAGGTAGATGTACCATATATTTTTTTCTGTGCTTATAATAATGTTGGAAGGTTACTACAAATTTGTGAAATTATTTTATCAGAAACTTATTTTAATTTTAAATACAGTCTGTATTTCTGATGATTTCAATTGTTCTTCTATTGTTTTTCCTTTTATTTCATTTTGTTAAAATTCGATTTGTTTTGTTTTCAAATTTATATTTTCTTTTATAGAATTTATAGAAAAAGTATTTAAATTATGTGGTTGTTTTTGTAACAAAATTAAATATTAATTGATTTCTCTTTATTTGAAATTATTTTTCCATCACAATAGTATGGATGCATTTGAACAATAAATGATATTTCTAAAATACCATGTTCGTGAATATTTTTTGTCAGAACAAATGGTAAACAAATATAATTATTTTCTTGAGAAAATATGCAAACTTTTGAAAGTTTATACCTAAGTTTTATCTTTGATCCTTCAGCTGCTCTTAAAACAGTCAAAATTTTCTCAAAAAATCTTGAAGGTATTAGTCCTTCTCTTATAGTACAAATATTAGCACCTGAATCTATCATTGCTATGGTTGAAAATTTATAATCATTAATTCCCAATGTAATATATATAAAATATACCGCTTTTGGGATAAATATATTGGTTGAAAGCTAAGGAATTGGCTATTTTGATTTTCATGATTTATAATCTCTTGATCAACATTTAATTGTGATGTAGAATCTATTTTTTTATTTTCTTCTAATTCTTTTGTGTCAAATCTAAATTCCAAAAGAGTTAATTTTTATTTAAATTTTTAACTTCTTCTTAAATTGATTAATCTCTTGTTTTAAAATTGATATGGTGACAGGTTTGTTATATAAGTCTTACTTCATCTAAAACTTCTTTCATGAAAAACGGTTGTTCTAAAGTAATCATTTTTTTTTAAGATTTTGATGAGTGATGAATATTTCTCTTGTTTTTCTTTATGAGTTTTTTCGTTTATCAAAATTTCTTTATATTGTTTTAAATATTGTCTTTTTAATTACCTGTCTCTGTATACACATCTAGATAATTCAAAAAACATATTTTAACTTTCAGTTAATGTAAATATGTCATGACATGCACAATCATTATCAGATGGATAAGAATTTATAGTTTATTTATACTATCTTTTGTTTCAGAATTTGAATAAGTATTTAATATAATTGCTACAATGTTTTCTTTTTCTTCATCATTTATAGATAATTTATTTATTTTTTCTAAAAGACTGGTGGTAGTTTTTGACTTACATTGATTTGCATAATGACCTTTCTTGCCACAGAAATACAAGTCATATTTGCTTTTATTCATTGCTAACTTCTTCATCAGTTTTCCTATCTCATTTCTTTTTCTTTTAAAGAATTTCTTTCTATTTTTCTTTGAATAAGATGGATACGTAACATCTTTTGTTTGTTTTCTTTTCTTACTAAAGTTCTTAACTTTCTTTTTTGCTTTATGATATGGTTACTTGGTTCTTTAATATCAAATTGTGCACAGAAATCACCTAATTTTATCTGTTTGTTTATATTTCTTTATTTTTGCTTTAATTTTATATCGTTACATAATTTTAATCATTCTTTTGTACAAACTGATATAATATCTCCATAAGAAATTCTATCGAGAATATAAGGAACAGTATGACCATCATGATAATTTTTTAATGTGGTAAAAATTCTTTGAGCAAATAAATTTTGTAAATCAGAAATGAATTTTTCTTTTCAAAAATGTGAACTACAATCAATACGATCCATAACTCTTGCTAAAAATGTATCCTTATACAATTTAAAATGTGAAAGAGTTAGACATCTTAAATTCATTAAAAATTCTTTTTTAATACTATCAATATATTCAACGGCACCAATGAAATGTCTAAAAATACTGGTAATCAAAGATAAAGCCATATTAGGAATAGTACTAGTATTTTGACTAGTGGATGTACCTTCGTACTTAATTTTTGTAATTATTTTTGTAGAATTTAAAATATCATCTCTTTGCTGTGACGTTAAATAATTATTCCGCCAACCATTTAATACACCTGTAAATCTATTGACTACAATATAAACAACCTCTTGTTCTCCAGTTCCTTTAACTTTATGCAAATTAACATACATCATTATCTTTTTTAATATAGATCAATTGTTTGATGTGGACTAAGACCATCAGTTTTCCATTCATATATTACACTATGGTTTAAAAGATCCATTTGTACACTTGTTTCTAATTTTAAATATTGAAGACTTGGCCTTTGATAATACCTATCTCTTTTAGGATATTCACCTCCAAATTGTTTAGGATTTTCATATTAAATATTTTGTTTTTATTAAAAACAATTTTCTTTCAGCATTAGATTATTTCGAAACATTTCTATTAAATCTTCTATATTATTATTTCCTTCTATTTCTTCATACATATTTTCATTTGATTCTTCTTCTAAATTTAATCCTATTAGTTCTTGTTCTGAATCTTGATAGACATTAAAGCTCCATTTCTTGCTCTTATGAATATTTATTTTTACACCTCCTAAAGTTTTCTCATGTTTTAAAAGGCATTCTTCTATATTAGTATTAAATACTCCTATAGGTAAAGGTATTTCTGTTGGTCTAATAATAGATAGTAATATATTATTAATGGATGGAAATTATAACTCGAATACTAAACTTACTTTCATCTTTGACTGGTAATTTTTCATAATTAACATATTGTGTATTAGCACTAATTTTCTTGATTATATCATCAATTTTATTTTTCATATTTCTAAAATTCTGTGATTGTGTACATACTTCTTCTAATTGTTTTGATATAACATGTAGACTTAAAAATATAAAATTATTTTGTTGTGTTATACTTTCTATTGTGGTATGATCTTGATGAACAAAAGATGTAACTAAAACTCCTTCATTACCTATTCTTATGACAGTTGATAAGGGTGGATATATAGATCTATGACTCTTATAATTTCCATCAGAGTATTTTTCATTTAAAATAAAATCAGTATATGTATCTTCCAAAACTAAAATATCTTTATCTTGAACTATCAATGAAAGCTCTGTATTCAATAAAAAATCATTTAAAAAATTCTATATAACATATAGTCCTTCTTATGAAATCATAATAATTATTTTTAGTTTCCTTTTGTTGCTCAATAGAATAATTTTCAAAAAACTATTTTCTGAAATTTTCATATTTTTCTTGATTAAAATCTTTAACTATCTATTTTGAAATTTCTTTTAATTCGTCATCAAATAGAATATCTTTTATTATAACTGAAACTCCATATGATGTAGTACATTTTGGATGTTCTACTTGATATTCTATTTCTAATTCTACATCTGTATTCTTTAAGAGGAGAAACCAGTATACACCCCATGCATAGTTTGATTTTTCTCTTGAAGACCTGCAAATTTTAAAGAAAGATCTCCATCTTTTCTAAATGATGTAGATGAATTTGGTCTAGATATATAAGAATTCTCTAAAGAATTATCTGGAATCGAGGTTGTTGAATGTCTTTTTTACAACATTATGGCTATTGATCTAGATGAACTTTCTTCTATTTGAGCTAATGATATGGGTTTCGAAATTGTTGGATTTGTGATTTTATCAAATATCGATTGATCTGGGACTTGTAACTTCAGAAATCTATTATAGTGGGCAACTCTAAGTTTGATCTACTGAAATTTGTTTCTATTATGGATGTTGTACCTTTTTTACTATGACCTCTTTTATCTATCTTTATTTCTAAAGCTCCTGGACTTAAGGTATTCATTAATTTGTAATATATCATGACCTGTGTAACACATATGTTCTCAGTTCCAGATTTCATGTCATAACCTTTGGTTTGAATGTTTAATGTTAATATATCAGCTAAATTTCTACAAGTAAGAGAGACTGAAAAGTTTGGAAAGCTATCAAAATGTATAGGTCCATTATACAAAGAAAACTCTATTAATCCTAATAATGAATAATTAAATCTATTAAATCTAGCATCTCTAAGTATTACACAAACAGATGTATTTAACCCTTGCCTATTTACAGATTGTAGAGCTACTTGAAGTAAACCTATATGAATAAAATTGAATTTAGTGGATGTTATGGTATCAATATCACAATGTTTAAATAATTCGTATAGTTTCAAACTTATTTCCTATGGGTATAGTTTGGCCTTCAACAATTGTTATCTTATATAAAGATTTGAATTTAAAGACACTTGTAAAATCTTTTAATTTTTTTTTTTTTTAAATTTCAGATTCTTTTCTTTTTGGTAAACTCCAGTTTTGTAAAACTTGTTATATATATGTGAATTCTATTCTTTATTCATTTTTGGCATATGTAGATGATGAAATGGATGCAGATCTAGATAGAGACAAAATTAAAACTAGTTGATAAGAACCAAGGAAGGATTAGATCTAAGACCCATAATATGTATACACATCTGATTTATAACATCTAGAGTTTACCTTATTAATCAATATGATTTTCTGATCATAGTGAATACTCTTAATATTCTTCATGTATTGACTAATCAATCAACGGATCTTTTATTATTATAAGATACTATAATTTATTTGCTCGATTGTCAACTTTCAACAAGCCAATGCCGGATTTAAACTTCTGTATGGCTAGCGGATTTACAGCCCTCAGCGACTTAGATGTTGACCCACAAGTAATTCATAAATTCTTATAATAATTTAGGATCTGTTAATTAATGTCTTATTGTCAAGAATCTTGAAGATATTCATTATTTCAGACATCACAAATCTTATTGATTAGATATGGTATTAATATATATATATATTTATTTATTTATTTGATTTCGCAAATTGCCTTCTGAACCTTAGGCTCAGTCTACCAAGTTTAATTGATAACTAACTCGATATAAATTTCGGGAATTAACTAATTGTCCTCCTATCAAAAGTTTAGGCAAAATTACCAATTAGACGCAAACTGTAAATTTCAAGACAAGTTCTAAATTAGGTTGATTATTAAGTAGCACAAGAAATCTAAAATTAATAAAATGACCAAAAATTTGTCCATAATAGGCCTACATGCTAAATTGAATCTAGGTTACTTTGGGTGGCAATTAAGGAGAGATATTGAGAAATCCAAAAAGGGTGGAATGGCAAGATATTTTTGGAGCAAAGAAGTTGCATACTCCACATTCCGAAAAGGGTGTCCGGAGAATGAATAGATTGTTTCTATTTCAAAATAATTGTTACCTTGGTTAGTACACATGTATTAAGAAAACTATTAAATTGTATGACTTTTGCAAAAAAATAATTTAAAGTGACTAAATTATCTTTTTGCACTGATATTCTAACTACATAATCTTTTTTTATTATTGTAACACTAATAGTAAAAGTTAGAAAAATATCATTTAATACTTCATTGATTTTATAAAACTGACAGATAATATGAAACAAAACAAATTATGATTTCATAAAACCGACAGATAATAGGACAGTTATTTTGAAATGGAGGGAGTACTAGATAAACCAAATTGGGAAGGGCGGACTTGGGATCTGTCATTTTGAAAAGGGATAATTTCACATACTTCCCCTCATGTTTATCATAATTACTTAAAACTCTTCTCAAGTTTGAATAATTACACTTAGACCCTAATTTCATGTTTCTAAGTAACAGAAAAACCCCTTTTGCTAAAGTCAGCCTAAAATGCCAAACAAATATCTAGAAATGCCCTTAGACTTTTAAAAAATTGAAAATTTGAAGAGCAAAAGTTGAGGTTTTTGAAAATTTGTTAATATGAAAATTCTGGAGTAGGCTTGTCAACGAATCGGGTTTGTACCTTGATTCAATCCGGTTTCAATTACTCGGATCCAATTCGGACCCGATTAAACTGTTATATAAATGGATAGGATATGAATTTACTGATTTTGATTCTTTTAAGGTCCGGATCCGATAAAAATTTTAAGAAAAAAACAAAAATATATAATGCTATTAGGTTAGACAAGTCTACATTTTAATTTTCTTTCCCAGCCAACACACAAGCCCTCTCTCTCATCGTTCTGTCTCTATCCCTCTCCCATCTCCTTCATCTTTATATCTCTCCTCTCATCGTTCTGCTCTCTTCCTCTCTCAATCATCCTTCATCTTGCTTCATACTTCATCTCCGTTCTTCTTATCCAATTTTGGTTGTTCATCGCCAGTCATTCACGTCACCCATCAAATCCGGTTGAATCGTTGGAAAATTGGAATGCAGAATTTGTTGTCTATTAGAGTGTTGAGGCGAATTTCATAAGAGGTATTTGGAGTTTGAAAGCTTGTGAACTGTATGTTTATGGATTGGTGGGTGGCCACCCATTACTAGTGCTAATTCTGGAGTACTTGAGAACACTGACATACAGTTGCATGTCTGCATCTTAATCGCAACCGAATCATAATTCGAATTTTTAATCAGATTCAAATTTAGAATTTTCAATTCCAATCTAAATCTGATTCGTTTGCAGGCATATTCAAGAGAACTTATCAAACAATATGCATGCACGTGCAAGCCAATCATTGTGATTCCACAAATCGTTCTCTCCCGTATCCATATTCCCATGTAATCTACATGCTTCCAACTAGCTCTAACAAGCTCCACCACTTCCGATAGTCTCCACAGAAAAATCAAATGGCCCAACCTAAATCCTTGACCTTTCTTCCCTAAATCAAAACTAACTTCTCCATGAAAGAAAAGAAATGTGCATATTTTAATGCAAATAAAATTAGACATTAAGGGGAATGTAAAGAGAATTGCCGTAGATAAACAAGGCTGGCTGGGGAGCTTTGTGATGAAGTTTGGGTGTTAAGAAAGAAAGGGCTTGGGCTTGGGGTTGGAGAAAGGAAAGCTGCAGCAAGAGCTTTGGGAGTTATGGTTGATCGACTAGGGGTGGGGCACTTGGGGAATATTCATAAGGTTGAGGTCAACTGCAAACCATGTATAGTTGTGGAGGATTCAAAGAAGGAAATGCCAAGATTGAAGCAAAATGGTCGATTATCAAAATTGAGAGGGTGGGATAAGTCATTGTAGTTTTTTGTTTCTCTATTTCTTCCAAGTAATTTGCCCCACTATTCTATTTTCCTAAATTTAAGTATTATACTCCGAGGGATATAATAGTCAATTTGAGTGACCAAGGGAGGTAACTGTAATTATTCTAACCACGGGAGGAGCTTCCTGTAATTACACTAATAAAGCTCAGGGGAGGTATGTAAAATTATCCCTTTTGGAAAATGACAGGCACGTAATTCTATCAGACTGCTTGCTTTAATGGACATTTTCTTTGAAGGATACTTTAATGAACTTGAAAATGCCTTATTTACAAATAATACTACTAATAGCCAGCCTACGCATCTAAAATGTATAAATTATTTCTTAAAACTCCTGAATAAATTAGAATTTCAAAAATTCTTTTCTCTTCCCTCATATAATTTTATTTGGACGACTATTATTATTTTGAAATGATTATTGGAAAAATGTGTAGTAAATTTATGAATGATATTTTTGAATAAACAGATACTATTAAAATATGCTGTCTATTATACAAATATTATTTGTACAAGTATAATAGACAAATTTCACTATCCTTAGATGAAATTGGATGACTATCTGTCTATTATTCATCTAAATAATATTTTGTAATCATTACTTAGATATATTTTTCAACACATTTTTATTAAACATTTCAAAAATTAACTTAAACAATATTATTCCAATAATATTCAAAAAATTATAGTAAATAATACCCATACACTTAACTTTGCTGTCTCATCTTTTTGATTTATTCTCCTCCAATACTCCAAACAACTAAATTTATTAAAAAAAAAATATTTTGATCATTTTAGAGTTATATCGTTGTGACATTAATAATTAAAGCTGTGACAATAATATTTGCCTTTTTGTATTATTCTCTTCCAATATTAAAACCAACTGAATCTAGTAGCACAGACACGTTGTACAATACAACTACTATCGGGTAATTTCCCATTTTGTGAAGGATTACAAAATCCTTCTCAAATTGAGAAGAATTTTTTATTAGTTTCTAAAAATGGGCAAAATTGGGTCGCACAGGCCTTATGCTATTTGGGACTCATAAGCCTTATGCAATCGGTTCGCATAAGCCTTAAACTACCCGACCCCACATGCCAGCTGGCCTTCACACTCATTTTTTTTCTCTCGACTCTCTCTCTTGTTCTCTCCTTCTCTTGTAAGAGCCCCAACTTTTTGTACATTTTGAAATTTTCTTAAATTGTGATTGTGAGCACATTATGGCGAGCGAGGCATAATTTACTTGGGATTTGTTAAATTTTGCCCAAAATTTAAATTTAGTTTCAGGTTATTTAAAGGTACCAAAACTATTTTCTTTGAATAGTTTATTAGTATTTTCTTTAAATTTATTATACCTTAGAATAATAAGTATAGTTAGTATTTTTCATGAGCATTTATGATTTTAGTATCTTTTTTACGTGTTATTTAGTATTGTTCTAGTGTTAGCATTTTATAGTATTGTGTAGTACTATACGCAAAAAAGTATTTTAATCTTTTTATTTACCCGAGTTTCATTAGTATAGATTAAAATGAAAACTAAATACTAAACAATGGAATAGATTAAAATTTAAAAAATATATCAAAGTTGAAGGAAAGATTAATCTGAAGGGTTTTTAATGGAAGATTAAATGTCTTAAAATGAACGATAATTTTGGAAACAAAAAGTTATGCTTATAAATATATAAGTTTATTCTCTTTAATTCGATTAGTACCCTAATTTGATTACAATTATTTTTATATATATTTATGTATAAGTATATATAATACATAAATATTCTAAAAAGTTATAAAATTACCTATACTTGAATGGTTAGTTTTTCTATTATTTTCCAAATAATATTCTCTAATGATTCCATACATGTTTTTCAATAACCTTTTATCTCATATGTATCACATAAAAAAAGTTACTATAATACTTTTTATAATAATATTCTCAAAAAATAGTTGTCCATACAGGTATCCCGGATATGCTTGCAACCGCGATTTAAGAGAATTTCAAAATGCATGGAAAGTTGGGAGACGATAGAAGAAGAGAACGAGAGAGAAAAGGAGAGAAATAAATGAGAGTGAAGGAATAGTATATGGGCTGGATTGTATAAGGCTTATGTGACTTGGATTATTGACATAATTAAACCAAACCCCTTACCAATTAAGCAACTATGCTATTGTTGGATTTTGGTAATTTAGTTATTAAAAGAATTTAGTTTCCTATTAGGATTATATTTAGAGTTGCTATTTGCAATGTAATTGATGTCTTGGTAGACAAGTATTATTTGTTATAAATAGAGGATTTGTTAAAGTATTTAGTTGAGAAGAGTTAAATCGAGAGTCTAGAATAGGGAAAGTCTTGCATGAGATTAAGGCTAATATGTTTTGATTTTATACGCATCTCAATATGATAAGTCAAATGTACGTTATTTTATAATTTCTCCTCTTCTCCTACATATTTTTTGTGTGTTAAATAAATTTATCTTCCGTTGCATATGTTTTTGGGCTACAAGTGGTTTTAGAGTTCTAAACTATGATCGTGGGTTTTTTTGAAGATTGAAAAAAGTTGTGTTGCAGTACTCACATAGTGAAAATTGAATGCAAGGTTGGTCTTGTGACACTTGTTTCCTGATAATTAAGGTGTAAAAAATTGATCCAAATTGGGATGGAATCTCCTAAAAAGAGGGATCCTATCGAAAATATATTGTGGCGTTGGGCAGTGATCGAAAAAGAATCTTGCCAATTGATTGAACATTGATTCTCCAAATTGAAAATTTTGATATCAATTGTCATGAAATTCATAGAGGTTGACAAATTCAGGAAAAAGAATGTGCAACAAAAATTATGTATCTAGATACAGGATCAATAGGAATTCACATTAATGAAGGCCAAGAAAATTTTATGGTGCAGACTCTTATAAAAAATAAAGGCAAAGTCAATTGAAGAAATTCTTGATCATTTTGATCGTTAAAAGTATGGATCTGCTCTAGTGTTTGGTTAAGGAATTAATAAATTTGCATAATTAAACCTGTCTCTTATACACATCTAGATGTGTATAAAGACAACAATAGTTATTTCCCTAACAAGTTTCATTAACTTTTGTGTTTAGAATTTTTATTTCATAACTTAACATTTTTTGATAGACTACTGCTGTCAACATAAATAGATAACGTGGCCTGGCATTTCGTCTAGCCACAATTTTGTGTCCAAAATTTTGGGGTTAAAGAGACAAAACATGAGTAAATTTTAATGTATTTAAATTTTGAGTGTCAGGGTTTTCCTCATTCTGTCTTGTAAAGCCGCTTCTCTCTCCTTCCTTTCTACTCATTTTCCTCTAGAAAAACATACAAACCCAGACTCTTATCTTTCTCCCTTCTTCTTCTTCTTCTTCTTCATCTCTTTCTCCAAAATAAAACCAACGAACTCTTCCTCTCCCCCCCTTTCCTTCCTCATTCTTTTTAACATAATACAGCCAACAGATTAGAGAAAGAACAAAAAAAAAAGTCAAATGATACACAGGAATTGACTTCCAGATTAATGTTAGGGTATGACTTCTTTTCTCACACCATTTTGTGTGCTTAATTTGTTATTTTTGGTTCCATTATTACTACATTTTCTTAACATAAATATTTTTTAGAAATTTATAAAGATAGATCTATGGTCATGGGAAGCGAAGACTGGGTGGATCTCTTTCTCCGTTACTTAATCGTTCTTTTTGCTCTTCGAGGTTCAGATCTCTCAGATCTTGGATTTTTTTTTCTGCAAGTTTTTATAATTACTTTTTGTATTTCCATATTTTTGGTCTAAAAGATTTATTCTTTTGTTTGATTTGGATATTTCTACCTCATACACAACAAAATTAAGATTAGGAAATATTTGGGTTATGTTTGTTTCGAAGAAATTCAGTATTTCACTGATGAAATTCAGATCCGTGAGATCTTGTATTTTTTTTTTTTTGAAGTTTTAGCAATTGCATTTTTTTCTTTCCACGTTTTTTGTCTAAAAGTTTGATATTTGGTTTGATTTGTATTTTTTTGCCTTTTGCATAACAAAATCAAGATTAGAAAATATATGGGTTATGCCCGTTTCAAAGAAATTCAGTATACTCATTTCGTTTTACTTGTTTCCCCTTTGACTATATAATCTTACACTTCCTTTGAAGGATCTCTTGCTGGAGAAGTATTTTAGCTGCAAAATTCTTACTTTGCATCTTAATTATTTTTCCAACACATATGCTATGATAAAGGTGTATATGTAGACAAACTATTGATCATTTTCTTTTGTAGTATTGTTGAGAAATGGATTAAAAGTGCATTATTGTTGGTGATACTACAGCTATTGTTTCTACTTTGGTGACTGAGATTCCATATATAAGTAGACAGATTCATAATTCTAATAAAATCTGTTTTTCACCTTGTTTGCATCTAAGCATAAATATCGTTGATTTTATTTGATATGAACTCTAGCTTAGAATATGAGGATATCTTTTAGAAGATAATTTAAAATGCTTATTAAAGATAATGCGATTGAGACATGGGGATAATTTGTAGGGAAAGCTAATTCAATAAGCTAAAACTAGCTGTTTTCCCCATTATGTTACTACTAAATTCTTGTTAGCATCTTATTACTAGGGTTGGGAGCACTACAAAGCTGATGTGACTTTATATTGACTACTTATTATGTTACTCTTTACATATTGAATTAATAATCCTTCATCCCTTCTAGCTCTATTGTAACAGGTAGCAAGGTTCGTTCAGGCATTTCTTCTGCAAATTATGTGAGATAACTTCTTCTTAGTAAAATTATTTTTCTTTTCATTATACTGTTTTATGTTTATTAACCCCTATTTGATTTCCAGTTTTACTTATAAAATTACTTTGCTTTTGATTGTACTACTTTGTGTTGTATCCTTCTACTTAATCTGCTTCTTTCATACAAAACATGTTAATGACTTCCATATTAATTACCTCTCTTTATGAAGGTTTCTTTTTTTATTTGATTTTTGACTTTTTAGACCTTATGTAACTGTTCTTGTTTGCTTCCTTCTTTTCTTTGTTTTTAGGAACTTTACTCAGTTATGTGATTGAATATGTTTTATTTTTTTTTTGTTCATTTAACAAGATTGATGCAAACACTTTGCACTATCACAGGAATTGTTTGCGGGAAGTTTATCACTTTATTGCTCTTAACTTCTATGGTTTACCTGGGTTGTAATGTTTTTGCATTTGTTGATTCTAACAAATTTACCTCTATTATATTAGTTTCTGATTAATTTTTTTTATTTATAATTGTCAAGTATTTTTCATCTTTTTTTGGCCTATTATAAATTTTTATTTATTATTGATAGTAAAGAAGTTATAAATTACCTTTTGGTTAGTTTTATATATATAGTTGTTGAGTTCTTGAAATTTGGATGGAGATTTTGAGTTATCAGCTTACAAAGATGTTGGTTTCTGCCATGGCCATGATGCTTCGTATTGGTTATTGGCTTAGCTTTTTCATATCTATTTTTTTTTTCACAGTCAAGTTATTTTTAAAATTGTCCTTATCAATTCCTTGCTTTACCTTTAACCTAGTTATTTCAATATTCATGATTCTATTGTGAAGCTAAGGTTGCTATTAAAACTCTTGATTAACCTGATTCCACATTCTTTCTATACCATGTTTAATTTTTCTTTTAGTTTCCATTAGAGACTTTGGCATTCAGAACACATTGCAAGTTTTTTTGGGTAGATTTTATTTCAAGAGAGTCATAATCTGTATTCTCTCTTCCTGAATTTTTAGATATTTAAATATTAATGCATGTCTTGGAAAGTTCCATTTCTTACTGATTCATACATTGTTAAGTTATGACAGAAATTTTATCTGGTTAAAAGTTAATCATTTATTTGCTTAAGACTAATGTTCAATCTCTTTTTCATAGCTTTCTTGCTTGCACACAGTTGAGATACCATATCAGGAATACAAAACAAGTTTGCTAAGTCTAACTGGAGGATGACTGCAACATTATTTCTCTCTCTAGATTGTTTTTAGTAATTGTATTAAAACATTTTATGTGTAGAAAATGTTTAACAAAATCAAGCACACATATATCTATGCATATCCCTACAAGCAAAATTTTCTGTTTGTGAATTTCTGCTTTGTTGTCTTGCTGTGGCATTCTTTCTATTCTGTAACTAGAGAAAGTTGGAAGGAATTCTTTCTATTGTGAAACTAGGAAAAATTGGATAAAATGTGAAAGGTGGGGTGTGGAGCTTTGGTAGTTTCTACATATATAATCTGAAAATCATATTGTTATATTTATATGAATTTAAGTTATTGGGCATTTATTATCCTGCGCCACCTAGTTGTATAATTAGAATGTTAGTTTGAGGAAAAAAGTTTAGAATAAGAAAATTTTAACGTGAGATTAAAACTATTATACCGTGAGTTTATGTAGCGAATATTATGGTAAGGAGCAAAAATGAAAGAAAAAGAAAACTTTAATATTTGTTATTTGCTTTCTTATTATGTATATGCATGAATAAGATCAAAGGTTTTATTATTTGGTATCTTTTGATTCAATTCCTGTCTCTTATACACATCTAGATGTGTATAAGAGACAGATGCAGAAAAATTCTATGTGGTAGTCTTGTTGGTGACAAGATTAATCCATTAATAAATAAGGTTGTCTAATAAAACAATATGCATTGTCTAATAAAACACTATGCATTGTCTAATAAAACATTATGCTAGTTCATCCCTAATGACTTTGTTTCTAGGATGTCCTCTGGCATCTATGTTTAAAGGTTTAATGCAACTTATGACTTTGTTGTATCAGTTTGCTTTTATCTTTGGTTCATCTGCAAAGAAGTAGCAATATGATACTCGATTATCATATTGCAACTTTAATTTCATATTAAACTTCTCTCTACAATATAGTGAATAATATTTTGATCCTTGTACTTATGGTTGGATTTCAACTAATGTCATTCTAAACAAGCATTTCTATAGGCTCCAACAGTACCTGATAAACAAATTTCCAAAATGGTTGTCATGAATTTGTGAAGCTTGCAAAAATGTTCTGCGAAAAGAAATGACCTATATATGCTTTACTTTATTGTCATCATCTAGATTTCCCTTAGCATCCATATCCTTCCTGCATTGCATTGCAGGAAGTGATGAATCCAAACTTAGAATGACTAGCACTTCATTCATATCCTAACATAGCTTTTGAAGAAAGACCCCAATGCCTAACTGGTTTTCTCCCCTCTTATGTATGTCTTTGTTTTATGATATGAAGCTCTACAGTGGTCAGAAAATGAACCTAAAGTAACATTAAGGTGCAAGGATTGCATTGATAGCTTTCTTAGTTCAATTTATAAAGATAGTTCAAATGTCTTTGTAGACTGGGTGAAAACCAACCAGATCAAAGTTGTAACTGGAGTATTTCTTTAACTCTTATTAGTTGACCATTTCATTGGTTTTTAATAGTGAACTGGGAACTGATTTATTTTCTTGTACTAAATAGTTATGGAATGCCTTTCCGGGCTCTATTTTCTTTTAATATGTCCCAAGATTTTGCTTGTAGGGATATGCATAGATATATGTGTGCTTGATTTTGTTTGCTTTGCAATTTCTGCAAGAAATAGAAGAATCCTTACCCCATTAGAGCATGTGATTGTATATTCCCTTGCTTGTGCTACTTTCAACCTTCCACTCCATGTTGTCCGAAACATCAAAGGTGCTTCAGCTCATCCTCAGGTAACTGATTTCATGTGTTTTTCTTACCTTCGGGTTGCATTGCGCTTTTTTGATTATTAGTTTAGCTCATCCAACTATTCTTATTAAACTCCTAAATGAAATTCAACTGAATACAATCTAAATCTTACATGCTCTTATGTATTTTAGGTTTATTTCTGTCAGTGTATGCCTTAAAGCCCATTTGTTTTAGAGATAAATTACACTTTTATATTTATGTATATTTATATAATATGGCATTTTCGAATATATATATATATATATATATATATATATGTATATATGTGTGTGTGTGTGAAATCATAAATAGTTATGATGTAATTATATTTTATTCGTTAATATTCCTAATCGGAGTGTTTGACACGGGTAGATTAGCACATAATTGTATGTGGATGCTTGTTGAGAATAAGTGCATCAAAATGACCTGCTAAGAGTATGCCACATGGATTATTAATCGAATGCTAGTAGATTAATCTCTTTGTGATAGTAATATAATGATCCTTGGATTTGAAGTCATAAGTTTATTTTGACTATGGATTATTATACTTTGGCTCTATTAGTTGTTACTCTTAGAGAGTCGCGTATACTATAGAGTTTGGATATAGTATTAATCATAAAAAGATAAGATATGAAAAATATATAGGATTCTCCACTACTTATAATGGGAAAGTATATCCCAGTATAGCCACTTTTTAAAATATGATTCGGAAAATTTTCGCGCAAAGTGGAAATAGAATTAAGAGTGTCTTAAATTCTATTTCAAGTGAGTTGTATTTGGAAAGAAGTAAATTTATCAACTCAATAAGAATTAGCATTATGTCTAGCTGTACTCTTGAATTATTTAGGATATAGGTTGGTGAAAGGATAATAATTACACATGAAATAAATTACGGATGAGTGATGTCAAACCACTTGACATATCTCAACACTTGAGTGGTTATGATGCTTTTCTAGAAGTCAATCTTGGTCTATAAGTATAAATTAATTAATTGGAGAATTAATGATAAATTAAAGGTGTTTAATTTATCTAATCCTAATTAGTTTAAGATTATAATTTATACTTATTGCCAATGTGATTGGAAACCTAAAGGGTCACATATAAGGATGATTAATTCAGGATTAAATTGATTTTGATATGTATGAGATACTTATGGATTAATTTATAAGATAAATTAATTTTTTAGGCTCAATTATAATAAGTTATAAATCTTAGGAGATAATGTGTAATATTTGTTAAAACTCCTAAGGGTTTTATACTTATAGATATGCCCTTGATCTGAATGTCTCTTATACACATCTAGATATCCTAAATCCAATTTGATTGGAACTCTAGATTATTACACAGTGTGTGTGTGTGTGTGTATACGATTAGTACTTATACATATACAGATATAAGTAGTACTAGTACGACCAACTTTTAAAAGCTATGAACAAAAATTTAAAAAAATGTGAGAGTCACGTTTGAAGGAAAATTAAGCAGCTAGCATTTCGTGGTTTAAATTAATCAATCTTGTGAAGATTTCTGAATTAATTATCTGTGTGGATACCATTAGAGGTCGGGCGTTTATGCGGTTTGTGGATCGACATCCAAACATATTGGAGATTTTACTGCGATTTGAAGGTATAATCTTTGTACTTTTCTTCTACTATACATAAATTAATCAAGGTGATCCGTGATAAAAAAAGTAAAAATTTTTAATTCCGCTACGTTACTCGTTATTTACTTTCTTACAATGGTATCAGAGCAACCCTTGATTATTTTATAATATAGTTGTATTTAGTTGTCATGAATATTGAATTGTTCAAATTATACAAATTTTTTATTTTTATTTATGACCAAAATATTGGAAAATTTAAAAATAAAAAAATATTTTTGATCCTTGTGAATTTGATTCACGATTTTAGCAAATCAAGATGATGTCATCTTGATGACATCATCTTGATTGCGTGTTATTTCACATATGTTTTGTGTCGCTAAAAATATTTAATGAGTCGAATTACTTTTAGTGACATATATTTTATCGTGAATCAAATTATCACAAGGATCAAAAATATTTTTTTATTTTTAAGATGTGTATAAGAGACAGGGATCTATTTAAAATTAATTGTTAATGTGTATATGAAACTTGCTTTATTTTAATTTGATTAAAATTTTGATGTCTCTTACAAAATCTTTGAAAATATAAATTTAATTTAAATAAGATTAGAATTAGATAATTTGTTAAGAATTTTATAAATGTATTATTTTTCAATGAGATTGGAATTCCATAAATGTTCAAAAAAATTTGTGAATTGTCTCTAATACAATTTTTGAAATTCTATAATTTAAAGGATTATTTTCTAATGAGATTGGAAGCAATAATAATTTTTCTCCATAAAATGTTTTCATAAATAATTCAAAAATAATTATTTCAATGAGATTGAAATTATGACGTATAGTGATTAATGATTAGATACAAATGTGGATTTTGTACTTTTATTTAATTATTGAATTATATAATAGCATGATGGATGATTATGGAGTTAAGACCAATGTGATTGTGTATGGTTTACTTTGTTCAAATTCAATGGTTCTAAAATTTTAAATAGAGCATGCATGTCCAAAAACTAATAATCAAAAAAGCGCAATGCAACTTTTCTCATCTCAAACCCCTTGAATGTAACTTGAGATTTTTTGACCAATCATGTAAAGTACATAGAGGAAGGTTAGGGATAGGATTGAATATCTAAAATGTTTAGATAGAATTACATTTGTTATGTACAAGATGATGGAGACGGTACAAAGGTGCAACTACGAAGGAAATTTTCAATAGCAGATTACCCTTAAGATTTGACCACCTAGTTTTTTTTTTTGTGACTCAAGGAAACTAGTTTAGTAAAAGTCTATAATCATCCATGGTTTTATGTATGTTTATTTATTATATGTTGATATGATAATATTACATCAATTGATCAGATCTAATAAAATAAATGGAAAAAAATCCCTCAAATTAATATTAAGTCAATAAATAAGTTGCCTTATATTATTATAGCAATAAATAAGAGTTCTTCTTAGATTTAACTTGTTGGGCTAATCCAAGGTTATTTTATGTTGACCATGTTTAAGTTATGAGATGAGATCTTTGAATAATGGATATGATTTAACGGAGGCATATAATTTGTTGGGCACACTCAATTATTTTGTCTTTGAGGCAAAGGTTAGAATGTGACTTCAAAGAGTTGATATATAACTATTTAGGAATTACAAAGTGTTGTAATTGGTAAGTATTACCTACCTTTTAAAATTGTTTTGGTTTGTTGGTTATACCCAAGATTAAAATAATTAGATGGGATCCATATCCCACTAGGTTTTCTGTGAGAGCTCCTGAATTATTATGTGAGGGTTATTGATCTGAATTAAAAGAGTGGGAGTAAAACCAAATTAAATGAAATCCATATTATACACATGGTTAGTTTATGCATAAATAACAAATTTTTATTTTGTCTTTATTTATATGTTGTAGAATACGAGTAGCAATGTCAGTTTGCGTCCCATTTTAATTAATAACTAACTCATTGGGTCAAATTTTCTGCTCTGGTATCGTAACTTGAGACTTGTTCTCAAGCATGAGAAAATTGGATGTCCTTAATCAATCTATTCCTGATATCCTAACAGAAGATGCTGATGAAACAGTTTAGAATGCTTATCGTAAGCATATAGAGGACAATGATACTGCTTTTTGTATCATGTTGGCCGCCATGAATTCTAAATTGTAGAAACAATATGATAACATGGATGCTCATTTTATGATTCTTCATCTCAATGAGTTGTTTGATAAATAGTCAAAGAATAAGAGGTATGAAAGACCTCTAAAGAGTTATTCCATTGTAAAATGACAGAGGGTTCTTCAGTAGTGGTTCATGTATTGAAGATGGTCGGAATAATTGAAAAATTAGAACGATTGGGTTTTAAACAAAATCAAGAGTTAAATGTTGACCTGATCTTGCAATCTATGCAGATAGGTTTTCAGAGTTCGTTATGAATTATAACATGAATAAATTATCTACAACTCTTTTTTAACTGTTGAATATGCTAAAAGTTGAGACAACTGTCAAGAAGGAAAGACAACAAGTGTTGGTTATTGATCTTTCTAATAAGAAGAAAAAGAAATCCAAGGTTGGCTTTAAGAAAGCCAAATCGGTGTTGAAACCAACACCTATGATAAAAAATGACAAGTCTAAGGGTACTTGCTACTATTGTGGAAGGATTGACACTGGAAAAGGAACTGCAAGGCTTATATTGATACCTTGAAGTAGAAGAGGCTTAATGAAACTTCTACTTCAAGTTCTACTTCTAAATCAGATTCTTGGGTATTTGATATCAGATTTGCATCTCATATTTGTAAAAATATACAGTGACTTAAGAAAAGTAGAATGTTGGCTAAGGAAAAAGTGAACCAACGTGTGAGAGACAAGCAAATATAACTTATTAGCCGTATAGAACCTATAATTTTTCTGTGCGATAATTTTAATGTTATCTCTAATCGATATCCTATCTTAGGATACATATAGAGATATTATTTCTATTCTGTGTTTAGACATACATGGTTTTGTCATTATTTAAAAGAATAAATGTTAAAAAGAATAACATTTATCTTTTGTATGAAACTTCTCCATTTGATTAATGGTTTTTATATTCTAGATATGGAAATCCAATTCTCAACATAAATTCTAAAAAATCTAAAATTGATAATTTGAAACAATCTTTCTTTTGGCATTGTAGAT
Source organism: Cinchona pubescens (assembly GCA_025175665.1). Taxonomy (NCBI): domain Eukaryota; kingdom Viridiplantae; phylum Streptophyta; class Magnoliopsida; order Gentianales; family Rubiaceae; genus Cinchona; species Cinchona pubescens. Next base: position 41,932 of record JANKKI010000500.1, read on the forward strand.
TTGGTCATAAAATGAGAAATGCATTACCGAATTACACAATAATTGTTATTTGGGATAATTTTATTGTAAATCATATGATTTGTAATGTATATGAATCTTGTTTACTTGACAAAATGACCAAATCACCTTTTACAATAAAAAGTGATAGATCTAGTGAATTGTTAGGGCTAATACATACTGATATTTGTGGTCCTATGTCAATTCATGCTAGAGTAGGATTTTCATACTTCATTACCTTCACATATGACCGTTCTAGATATGGTTATGTATAATTAATGAAATATAAGTTCGAAACCTTTGAAAAGTTCAAAGATTCAAGAATGAAGTTTAAAAATAATTTGGTAAAACTATCAAAATACTTCGATGTGATCGAGATAGAGAATATTTAAACAAAGAATTTCAAGATTATCTTAAGGAGAATGGGATTCTACCTCAATGGACTCCTCCTTATACACCACAACTAAATGGTGTATATGAGAGATGTAATTAAACTCTATTAGGTATGGTTTGATCAATGATGAGTCTTGTATGACCCCCAAATCATTTTGGGGCTATACTCTTAACACTGCCTCCTATTTATTAAACACAAACATGTTCCATTAAAAGTTATTGATTCTACTCTGTATGAGATATGATTTGGAAAGAAACCTAAACTTTCATACTCGAAGGTTTGGGCTGCCCTACTTATGTAAAGAGGGTAGAATCTGAAAAAATTAAAATTAAGTCATATAAATGCTTATCTGTGAGGTATCCAAAAGAGACATTTGGATACTATTTCTATAATCATATTAAGAAAAAGATGTTTGTCTCAAAGCAAGTTGTCTTTTTAGAAAAAGAGTTTATTCTTGAAAAGGCAAGTGAGAGAAAAATATACCTTGAAGAAGTTCAAGAAACACAATTTGGCATTGATCAACAAATAGAACAAGAGTTTCAATCACATGATGATGCGACAGAAAATGAAGCTAATAATACACAAGCTCTTCTTAGGACTACTAGGATACATCATGCTCCAAAGAGATATGAATTTCTTGTAAGTGGGCATAATGATGTATTAATCATTATGAATGATGAACCTACATTTTACGGAAAAACACTTATTTGATAAAGATTCTCAGAAGTGGCTACAAGTCATGAAGTTTGAAATGGATTTCATGTATGACAATAAGGTTTGGATCTTAGTCAATCCATGTGAATATTAAACCCATAGAGCGCAAGTACAATTTTAAGAGAAAGACTTAAATGGATAGTAATGTAACTATCTATAAGGCACGATTGGTGGCATATGATTATACAGAAAGACAAGAAGTTGACTTTGATGAAATTTTCTCACCAGTTATAATACTGAAATTCATTCGGATTTTACTTACTAGAGCTGTATATTATGATTATAAGATTTCGCAAATGGATGTAAAAATTGCATTTCTTAATAGAAATTTGTAGGAAATGATGTATATGATACAACTTGAAGGTTTATATTCACATATCCTAATAAAGTATGCAAGTTACAAAGGTTTATTTATGGATTAAAGCAAGCTTCTAGGAGTTGGAATATCAGTTTTGATGAGACAATCAAATAGTCTAATTTTATCAAAAATGAAGGATGAACCATGTATATAGAAGGACTGTTCTTATGAAAGCTCATTGTTTAAGAGATACTTTATGTGGATGACATATTATTGATGGGAAATGACATACCTATGTTTCAAAGTTAAAGGTATGATTGTCTAGGAATTTTTCTATGAAAGATTTAGGAGTGGAGACCTATATTTTGGAAAAAATGATCTATAGAGATAGATCTAAGAGGTTGCTTGGTTTTACTCAATCAATATACATAGAAAAGATACTAAAGAGATTTAGCATGGGTCAATCAAAGAAGAGTTACTTACCGATGTCTCATGATGTGTACCTTTCTAAACATATGTATCCTAAGATAGATATCGAAAGAGATAACATGAAAATGATCGCACATGCTTCGGCTATAGGTTCTATAATGTATGCTATAACATGTACTAGATGTGTATAAGATGTCTTATATACATCTAAGTGTATACAAGCAGGTTTCAATCTAATCTTTTATAGCCATAGAATTCAAAAATATTCCCTGTTAAACAATTTAAGAAGGACTAAAGATTTACTCTTGATTTACCGTGGGCATGAGTTGACGATTTGCGGATACACAGATGCTGGCTTTCAATCTAACAAAGATAATAGTAAGTCACAATCTGGATATGTATTTACTCTTAATAGTAGTGCAGTCAGTTGAAATAGTTCTAAACAAGACACCACAACTGATTCTACAACAAACGCCAAATACATTACAACTTTAGAAGCATTAAAAGAAACAGTTTGGATTAAAAAGTTTATGGTTGAACTTGGAGATCCTATACTTTTGTATTATGATAACAATGAAACTATTGCACATGCAAATGAACCCAGGTCTCATCAGCGATCCAAACATGTGTTATGACGCTATCATTTGATTAGAGGAATCATTGATACAAATGAAGTAAAGATAGAAAAGATCCCCACTGATTATAACATTACTCTCCATTCACTAAAGTCTTACCCAGAAGAAACATGAGAGTCATGTTAAGTTATTCGGTCTTAAGTCACACATGAATGAAGAATTTTAATGAAAATGGGAGTTTGTTAGTGTATGACCTAGAAGCTAATTTGTTTCTAGGGACATATTATACTTTTATGTTTATGTATATTTAGTAATATGGTATTTTCGAATGAAATATATACATATGTATATGTGAAATCATAAATAGTTATGATGTAATTATATTTTATTCATTAATATCTCTAATCACAGTATTTGACACGGGTAGATTAGCACATAATTGTATATGGATGCTTATTGAGAATAACTGTATCGGAATAACCCACTATGAGTATACCACATGGATTATTAATCGAATGCCAGTGGATTAATCTCTTTGTAATAATAGTATAATGATATTTTGATTTGAGATCATAAGTTTATCTTGACTGTGGATTACTATACTTTTGCTCTATTAGTTGTTATTCTTAAAGAGTCGCGCTACTGTAGAGTTCAGGTATAGTATGAATTATAGAAAGATAAGATATGACCTATATACGATTCACCACTCCTTACTGTATATCCCAATATAGCCACTTCTTGAAATAGGATTTGGAAATCTTTGCGCAAAATGGAAATAGAATCAAGAGTGTCTTAAATTCAATTTCAAGTGAGTTATATTTTAGAAAAAAGTAAATTGATTAATTCAATAAGATTTGTCATTATATTTGTATTCTTGAATTATCGAGATATAGGTTTGGTGAAAGAATAATAATTACACGAAAACTAAATCACAGATGGATGATGTCGAACAACTTGACATATCTCAACACTTGAGTAGTCATGATACTTTACTAGAAGCCAATCATGATCTATAAGTGTAAATTAATTAATTGGAGAATTAATGATAAATTAAAAGTATTTAATTTATTTAATCCTAATTAATTTATGATTATAATTTATACTTATTGTTAACGTGATTAGGAACCTAAAGGGTCATATACTTAAGGATGATTAATTATATTAACTTGATTTTGATAAATATGAGATACTTATAGGTTAATTTACGAGATAAAATTATTTTTTTGGACTCAATTATAATAAGTTATAAATCTTATAAACTAATGTGTAATATTTGTTAGAACTCCTAAGGGTTTTATACTTATAGATATGCCCTTGATTCAAACTAATTAGCATTATATTGATTCCCTAAACCCAATTTGATTGCAATTCTCGGTTCTTGTGTGTCCATATATATATATATATATATATGACTAGTACTTATACATATGCAGATATAAGTAGTACTAGTACCGCCAACTTTTAAAATTCGTGAGCCAAAATTTAAAAAAAATGCGAGAATCACATTTGAAGGAAAATTAAGGAGTTAGCACTCCGTAGTTTGGGTCAATTAATCTTGTGAAGATTTCTGAATTAATTATCAGTGTGAATAACATTAGAGGCTAGGCGTTTGTGTAGCTTGTGGATCGACATTTCAAACATATTGAAAATTTTACTGTAATTCTAAGGTATAATCTTTATACTTTTCTTATACTACACATAAATTAATCAGAGATAATTCGTGATAAGAAAGTCAATCTACTTTGGCATTTAAATGCTTACAACTTATTTAAGTTCTTACCATTTCAAGGCCCTTTTTTTGTTTTAACTTTTACAAAGACTAAATTTAAAAGACATAAATATGAAATAGGTTCATGGAAGAACTATTTGTACTTGAAACAAACTTGGCTTTCGTGGGTAGAATTTACAAGATGACTAAGAAATTGGCTAATACAATGAATTCTATTGGTTGTTTGCTTTAAAGTTGGTAGCGTTGAGCTCTTGCAAGTAGATCTAGTTTTTGAGGTTTATACACCGAATCTTGTTGTTTATTCTGCAGTTTTAGAGGTTGGAATGGCTTCAAGATTTGTCTTCATCAAAAACTCATTCTTCCATGAACCTCTCCCCAACTTTATCATCAGTTGCCAAATGAAACCTCTTAGATAGTTTGTTAATCCAATGTTCAAATGCTTGCTCCAAAGACTACCCATATTGTAGTGCTAGACTTTAAAACTTTCTTCCCGGTTTCTCTGAAACATGCACGTTTGTCGTTTCTCAGTATGAAATACCTGTTTCTTCTTATCAACTTTAGCTGTTTTTTCTTTTGCCAGGAAATGATGCATTATATTGGCCTTTACATAGCCAAAGGAAGAGGAGCTAAGGTAGTGTCGAGAGTCTCGTTTGATCTATCAGTAGAATACAATATGCATATGGAGGATCCAGTGTAGTGTCAAGTGTACAAAAAGCCTCTATCTACATTGTTGTTTATCTTTGGATTGAAAAACAAAAATGAATTACTGAACTTAGAATTCTATTTCTATAAATGATTACTATATGTAGTCCCATATGAAGTCTCTGAAAAATTGCTTCTATATTTCATGATATTTTAGGTGCATGAATCTATTGCATGCCAAAATAACAATCCCACAAGATACTATTGCAATATACCATTTTCTTTCCATATGGATGTGTGATCTTTATTTATCTATTTTTCCCCTTCAAATAAGCTCATTAGGATGTTGTTAAGGAAAACATATTCAGCAAATGAAATGTTTTCATCTGGGGATTGGACTTCTGTATGAAGGGAATTAAACCTATTATATAACCAATTGGATTGTCCTAAACTAGGGTTTTATTATGACAAGAATGAATAGACATGAGATATATTACATTTAATTTTTTATTTCCTTTTAGAATGATTAAGGAAGCTATTTCACAAAATATACTAGTAACATTTTGGACCAATAGGGTTATCATTAATTTTTTCCCCCACAATATTCAAATGGTTGAGTCAAAAAATGAGGTAAGAAAGGCTGTCTCAAATGGAATTACAAAAAAAATCAGAGATCTAGAAAGCGCACCAAGTTGCTGCATTCTATGGTTCTTTTTTAGCTAGGTCTGAGTCCTAACCCTGTGCCTTGAAGAAAATTTCATTTCATACTTGCAACTTTACAGGTTATAACTAGGGTTCAAAGACTCGGCCGAGTCATTACTGGATTGAGGCCAACCGTTCCAAGTCCAGCCCATTAAATATTGGAGGCGATAGTCACTAGGCGTCAACTCGATTAAACTAGGCTGATTCTCAACGATTCAACTTATCGAGTTGAAAACTAAGTGAGAATTGTTCGAGTCAACGCCGAGTCAATGCCGAGTCAACGCTGAGACAATTGGCAATTCAATACTATAATACACTAAAAAAATGAAGAAAAGGAGGAGAAGAAAAAGAATCAAAGGCAGATATCGAATCAGTAATACGAGAAAAACAAATTTTCTGTGAGGACTCAAAAATGGTTTCATATGGATTTGATTGTGTGACTCAAGGGAGCTACCCCAAGATGATAAGTATCTTACTACATGCAAAATATCAGACAAGGTATAAGATTGACATTCCTATCTCTCATGCCCGAATTATGGAGGAACTCCTATGCTATTTTTCAGACGATTCTCCTAGTCCTAATGCACCTTCCTCTTTGCATGACCTGAAAGAAACCATGCAAAATTCAAAGGGTAAGTCCAATACCACAAGAGCAGCCTTGAACGAGTCAAAGAAAGCACAAGGTGAACCTTCAAATGAACAAGAGCTAATCAGCAAACCAAATGGAAATCCCACCCTAACAAACCAGCCTAGTAAGACTCACCACCAAAATCGAAACATGAAAGATCTCACAGCCATGGGTAAGCTTACATTCAAGGAAGTTGTCAGCAACGAACATCCAAACAAATTCTCGGGCAGCAAAGAAACCACCATCATATCTAACCTGCCTTCTCCCCAATAGCCAAAGTTTAAATCAATTGATGATTCCATCATGCCCAATGATAAGGTGTTGGCAGAACAAACTTGCTACTTTTCAGATAATGAGTCTCCTGATGACCGAGAAGTGAACCCAATCCAAGAATTGGACATTCTCGCCCCAGAAAGGAAAGGAAGACGTAAGAGGACATACAATATGCCAAGAGTAATGCGAACCAGGATGACCTCTAAAAATCCCTTTTTCTAACTTAGTTCATATGTAAGAGACAAATGCATAGAATTAGAGGATGTTAATACTTCAAATCGCTGATCTGTTTAGTTCTAAAATGTAAGAGGCCATTTTATAGAATTAGTGGACGTTAGTATCCTAGATCTTTCAAGATGCCAGAGTTTAAAGGGTATGTTTTTGAATTCATTCTCTTATTGCTGTAGAGCAAGACCTCATGTTAGCCTCCATATACCTTTTATTTTAAAAAAAATAATAAAAAGGGACTACCCCCACCTAGTAAGTATTTGCTCAAAAAAGATTGTGTAGACGTAGAGGTGAAGAGAGAGGGAGAAAATGGACGGACTCTAATGTAGTAATATTGGTTGTGATGGCCGGGAATGCAGATCGTAGAGAGTGAAGGAACGCTGAACATCTTTCAAACATCCACGATTTCTCCAGTACTTTCTCTATTTTTTGCAGTCGATGATGATGGAGATTGGAGACTAGCTGCACTGGAGCTTCAAAATGAATCATTTTTATTATCTGAAACTTATATATTTTTTACTATAAATTTTAATCTAATTATATTTTGCTCTATTGGTTTTTGCATTCTTGCAGATTAATAATTTTGAGGTCTGAAGTTCGAGACTTGGCCAAAATTTTTTCCTTCACTTCTATTTATAATGAAGAATACACCTAGACCATTTTTTTCCAGTCCTGCTTTCCATGAGGAATCTACTATGACTATCCAAAAGAATTATTTATTTATTTATTTTTTAAATTTTACTTTCAAATTTTGCATGAAGAATTGATCATTCTTGCTGAAATTCTAACAATGGTATTTGTTTGAGATTGGAAAAATATGGTTCAAAAGATGCCATTTTACTTGTTACTGTGACCAAAAAAATATTAGTTGTTCATTATTTTTATAATGGTGTTATTTTTTTCTCAATATTTTAAATAATTGTCACATTATCTGAAGAAAAAAAGTGTATCGCCCTATCTGCGATCGATACATCGATGTGGAATTTTGATATCCGTGATCGCAATCGCGAGCTCGACTTTGGACTATGGTTATACCGTGTAATAAATAATAGTCCACAAATACTTTTGCACAAGATAGGAAGGAAAATTTTATCTACAAAAGATTAACACATAATAAGAATCCGAAAAAGAAAAGAAAAATAATGAAATCAAGAAAAACAAAGATCAGCTATAAAGATATCTACATAGGTAGCCCAGCTCTCAGGGCCTGGTATTTCCTATTAAATGAGAAGAAGGAATGCTTCTGTTTCTTTACTTTAGTTCCAAAGATAAATGATCTTAAAGGAACTTTTGATCGACTAGAACTGTGTCTTAATTGTGGTTGATTCTTCCCAGAAAGCTCATACTCTTCATCCAACTTCTTAAGGGTCTTATCAATTTGCACTTGCAATGTAGTTACACGATTCTCACCTGCTTGCAACTCCTCTCTAACCTTGTTGTTTTCTTGTTTCATGTTCAAAATCTCACCTTGGAGTTTGGCTGCTTGATGGCTGGAAAATGTAGTTTCTTCTTCTTCCACGCCTTCCTTCAAAGCAATTGTGATTCTCTCTTGAATGCTGCATAAAGCTGAGAATTCTCCTCTGAAGTTCAGCTTTAAGCACCACACTTTGATCTAACCACACATTTAATTCTGTTTGGATCTCTTTCAGGTGCTTGTATATTGGTCGGACTTCAGATTTCAGGTTACTTGTGCTTTCCTCCTGCTTATCTTTTTCCTTGAGCCTTGATATTTCTTGCTCCAAATCTTGCACTGTGGTTTTGAATTTCTGCACCTGATGAAATGAAGTGCTAAATCTCAACCAGAAGTCCAAGTTCTCCCCCAATATTCCATCAATATCCGTCCTCAGCTTTTGTTCAACCTGTGACATGACCATTGGTTGTTCCATTAGGATTGACCCTATATCTTCGTCTTCTTTGTCAGCCAGAGGAACATTTGTTGCTAAATACTCAGTACTTTCTGCTTCAGGTTTCAGGCTTCGATCTTCTTCATTCACATCCTTACCTTCACCATGTACAGCATCCAAGATCTTTCTCAAGCGTTGAATCTCTTCATCCCTCTTTGTAACAGCAACCCTTCAATCCTCTTATTTGCACTGCCATTTCAAATTGATGGTCCCTGTCTTTCTCTATGTCAGTTAATTTCTTCTTTGTGTCCTTGTAATTCCTGAGAATTGTTGTATATTCAGTTAGTAGAATCTTCTCTTTATCCTCCATCTCATTCAGCAGCATTTGTTGCCAGTTGAAGTCATCTTTTTTTTCTGTCTCTACTTGTGATCCTGCTTTAGAAAGATCTCCTTTTAAAGCAACATTGTTCTCAGAGGACAGCTTATATTTACTGTTGGATCCTGAAACTTCACAGTCTTTTTAGCAGCTCCTTCAACTTCTTTCTCTTGGTCAGTAATAGATTTCCCTGAATCCTGTTCTTTTATGTCCTTTGGAACTTCATTTCTCAATGGTATAGATTCAGCCTCATCAAAAGCAAGAATCGGATACTTTTTTCTGTAGGAGTGGTGGTAATCTCAATTTCTTCGTCTGGTTTCACACTGTTTAGCTTCTCAGAAAGGTGACCAAGACTAGATCGAGCCTCGGCAAAATTGGTCTGAAGGTGGTTATTTTGCTTCTCAACATTTTGGTTTAAATCTTGGATTCCATTCAATTTATCCTCCATTTTCTTCACCCTGATGTTCAAGTTCTGTGTGTCATCAATCAAGCTCGCTTTGTCTTCCTCCAAGACACGGATTTGTGCATGGAGATCATCTGCTTCTGTTCTCATTGTGTCTATAAGAACAGTCTGAGATGACACTGCAGTTTCTAGGTTGATCACCTTATTAACAAGATCATCAATCTTCTCAGCTAGTTGTGTAACCGTGAGAGAAGCCAAAGAGCCCACTGCAATTTGTTCCTTAACCTGTATTTCTTTTGCTTCTTGACCAACATCTTCATTCGAGCTTTCTGACTTGTCACCATCTCTTGCAGAATTATCTTCTTTGTCATTTGCCTTTTCTTCAATATCAATGGTGTGGTCATGAAGAAACTCCCGCTTGATGAACTTTAGTTTCTGACGTGCATCTTCAATCTTTTTGAATTCCTGTTTTGCTTCTTGGTTAGATCTTTCTTGTTTCTCCTGCAACTGAGCCAAGGTTTCCTGACATGATTTGAGAGCAGCTTCAGCCATCAATGTCCGAGCCTCGTTATCTTCAATGACCTTGTCTACCCCAAATTCATCTTGCAAGCTGCAGACCCTTTGTTGCATTTATACGATCTGATTTTCAATTTCCCAATACTTTGAAAGCCCGCTTTGATAGGAGCTCTTGACAAACTCTTTCACAGTCTGCAATGCCAGGATATCTTTTTGAAGCTTGTCAATCTGTTCAAATGCTTCAGCCTTGGTTAACCCAGACTTAGCAGCCGTCTTATTTGCTACATTTGCTTTTGCTAACTTCTTGGCTTGCATATTTTTTGAGGCATTAATCAGATTCTTCCAATCTCTAATAGGAGCCTTTGGAACCTTAGGAACATTTGATGCATTTGTGGTTGGAACTTGTGGAGAACCTTTCGGAAGTTTAGGAGAACTAAAATCCTCAAAGCCCTCTTCATCCATAGCTAATTGAACTTGATCTGGAAAAAGTGTGGCTATGGTATTGTTGGCATTTTGCAGCTCGGCTGATAAATGATCGTAGCGATCAGCTAAGGCTTTGAAAGCTCGATAAGATTCCTCCACAAAGTTAAGCAGTTCTGGCCTCTTTTTGTAATACATTTCCGCCCTTTTAGCAAAGGAATCTCCATCCTCTTCAATGAGCTTTATTATGTATGCTGCCTTATCTTCCATATCTGCAAAGCCGTGAATAGTAAGCATCGTCTAAATACTGAGTACTCAAATTCATGAGCTTATTTATCAACTGAATTTCTTGTTAGCATGTCCTCCACTTTCAGAATCTTCATGTTACTTCTTTTAATGAATGCGCAAAAGTGACTGTTTGATAAAGAAATGAAAACTTAACATTATGTAGATGGTTGAGTTCTGCTTCTTGTATGAAATTTTGCTCATTTCACTACTTATCAAGTTGTTCTCTGTTCCCTTTTTTTATAATATGTTTTGTCATTGTTCATTTCCTCTTAAAGCACTTTGATGGTTTCTTTTTGGGTGATTAAGCAATTATATGATGTTTGTTAGGGAAAAGGTTTGAAGAAAGTTTGATCTGATGTGAAACTGTCTCTTATACACATCTAGATGTGTATAAGAGGCAGTGCTGTCTCTTTTCCACATCTGGATTTGTATAACCAATATACAAGCACCTGAAAGATTGTCTCTTATACACATCTTCTACAACTAACTTTTATGTATTTTATTTGGTCGTGTTTTATTTTTGTTTTTTTTTTTTTGAGGATCATAAGCATTTCGAAACAATGTAGATGTTTGTAAAGGATCAAAATAAGCTTTAAACATCCAAGAAAAATAACCATTTCATTACAATAAAAAAAAAAAATCAAATATAAAACACGACCATATATAATACATAAAAGTTAGTTGTAGAAAATAGAAACATGAACTAAAATGATACCTTGAAGGCTTTGTTCAACCCATTTTGATTGTTTCATTTTGTCCTAATGTGGCTTGCCCACCACCATGAATAGGCATTGCTTGCAGCTCTTTGCAACATATTGTTTTGACTTTATTTCTCTACTTACTATTTAAAAAAAAAGAAAATGAAAGATCTTTAATCAAGTTAATGAAATTCTTTCTCACCCCATATGAGATAGGAGAGAATTGGTACAGGGTATGTGAAACTTTTTTTTTTTCCTTTTTTTATTGTTGCTTATTTTCTTTGAGGAAGAGAAAGAGTACCAACTTTCAATAGGTGAAAATGGCTAGATTTTGTGGGGGAAAAAAATGGAATAAAGGAATTATCCTAAAGAATTCAACATCCTAGTTTGTGAATTTATGAAAGGGAGATAGTTTCGCACCTTAAAAAAGGGTAGCCAGCCAATCTGCCTATCTTCATAAAGACTAATTAGTAATACCAACGTGTCTTTAGTTATAAATCGAAACCGGTTTTCTTTTTGCATGTTTTTGACAACGTAAATATTTTGTTTTCCATACATTAAGAAAATCTTTCAAGATATTATCTTATGGTTTGATATTTCCAAGATAATATTTTATCACAGCATTTGGAAGATAAAAAAGAGCTTAATTTATGCAATGCGTGGATAATATTTGTTACCATATGTCATATGAAAGGTGATCCACTTGTCACATTCATAGAATTTTATTGAGGAAGCTAAACTAAGGGAATATAAGAGATAATTCTAAGAGATTATAAAAATTGGAAAGAATAAAGATAGAAATGAAAGAACAAGTTTGCAGGAGAATAAAATGATTAGAACATGACATGTTTATACAGAGATAGAAGTTGTCCACATGAGGTCCTTGTGGATACAATATCATGAACAACAAAAATTTGCATGGATATATAAAGTTGCTATTATATGATATCAAATTTTCTTTAATCATCTTATACATTATTTTTTACATTTATAAAAATAAATACAAAAAATGATAATTTTACAACTACTTTTTATTCATTTATTTTTACACAACTAAAACATATTAAGTATCCAAATTATACTAAAATTAGTAACTAAACTATCTTTATTTAAATAACTTTGTGTGGTAAAGATATTCTTTGATAAAATGTATTTAAATAAAATATGTTTTATTTTACTAGTTTTATATTTAATATGTCTAGTTCTTATAAAGAAAAATTAACATAAACTAATTATAAATTTTTTTCTTTTTCTACTTGGATTCATAAATGAAGAAAATAATGTGTAGGTTTATTAAGAAAAATGTCACAATTCAAGAAGTTCTTTTATAGTCATTAAATAAAAGAGTAATTTTGCCCACAAAATTTTAGAGGGTATTTTCATCAAATGAAATATTTAAATCATCATTTTATATTATTTATATCATGGAATATATGCCAGAAAGGGTAAAGTATATATTTTTTGAGTTCATGGAATATTATAAATGCAAGTGGATTGCAAGTTATCACTTAAATGTAATTAATCTTATATTATTGATAAATTCATAATTATGCCATATTTTATGTGTCATTTATCACATTTATTATGTGTTGTAAGAAAGATTTGAGTTATTATTGAGTTTAATTTGGTTATTCTTAGTTTTTGCAGGGTTAAAGTGAAAAAGAGTGAAAAAGATGAAAAAGATAAAAGAAAATGCTAAGGGCGAAACATGTATGAGTATGAAGCCATTTTATATGTTATTTCGTATTTCAAACATAACTTTTGAGTCCAAACTCTGATTGAGATAATTTTGGATGATTTGAAAAGATATTGAAGAGTTCTAAAACTTTCAAGTTTTAAGTTTTCTAGGATTCTATAGGCATCTTGTTCAAAATTGCAAAGTTTGAAAATGTCCACTAGTGAGGAGCAATTTTGATATAGTTTGGTTGATTGAGCATAACTTTCTTATCTGAACCTTAATTGAGGTGATTTAAGATGTTTTGGAAAGTTAAGATATAGAGTTACAAGTTTTATGTTTTGAGTTTTTCCAAATTCCAAAAGCATCAAGGTCAAAATTGAAACCAAGTGTGAAGGCCCAGCGCACAAAAATGCACTGGGATTGTGTAGCGCATGTGCGCCAAATCCAGAGAGGAAAATTCCAGCACTGCCTAGGGTGCACATGTGCACATTCAGACAGCGAATGTGCATAGAGTTATGTATTTTTTGAATTTTTGGCAAATTTCTTCGCCCGGTTAGACTTTTTTTCATACGATTTCACGTTTTTATCCTTAGACAATGATTGTAACCCTAGTATTCATTATAAATATCCCATGTAGGGTGAGAAAAAAAGAGGACACTTTTATTTTTACGTTATAACAAGGGTTTTTAGCAGAAAAATTCTTCTTTATTCTTTCAAGGCACTTAGTGCCTAAACCCTTTTTCTTGGTCGAGGGATTTGAAGCAATGGTCAATTCTATTATGTTGTGAGACTTTTTGTTCTTGAATTTATTCAATTTTATATCAAGTATTAATTATTTTTCTGTGATTAATTTTATGATTGTTCTTTTTAACTTATTATTGCTGTAGAATAATTAAGTTATTGGAATTAATCTATAATAGCTAGGTAGTTTTAACCGCGTGTGCTTAATTCAATTTGTGAAGCAACTAAATTTGATAATTGCTCGATTAGTGTTATTAAATTTAGAAAAAATAATCAACTAATTGGCATAACCGCCTTTGTTTATGTTTAATTAGTCTAATTGTTCTTGTTGATTTTAATACTTCTATTAATTAATCTTTGGCGCGTGTCTGGGTTAAATTAATAGTTAGGGTTAATTGGATCGCGTGTTGAAAATTAGCCAACTTTAGAAAGAAACAAGAATTAACTTTGAATTGGAATTCAAGTTAATTCTTCAATTAGTGCTTGATATGGAAATTGAATTATCTTGGGTGTCAAGGATCGACTAGTAAAATTACCATAGCGGATATGACCAAAACCAAGATTTTTCTTGCATCAAATTCTCTTTAGTTATTTTGTTGTTTTAGTGTTTAGTTTAAAAGTATTCAAAACCCCTCTTTTTAGTTTAGCACAAGAATAAATTCCATTCTCTGCGAGACGATTCTACTTGACTCACCACTACTACATTATAATTATTGAGAGTTGTTTAATTTTGGATGTCTACGACAGCATTTCAACTCAATGCCACCAAAATTTTGGTGCCGTTGTCGGGGAATAGTTTGATTTATTTTTGTACTTTAAATTTTTGTATTTAATTGTGCATACTAATTACTTGATCTTTTTTTGATCTCCATCATGGTTACCAATTCGTTGAGCTTTATTATTCCGATTTCATTATCAAGCAATTACCACCACAAACTTGGTATGACTCCTACACGTATAAGTGCAATAAAGAATGGATAAATTATCCTAAGTTTGGTTATCCATCACAAGATTTTTACTAGATACAATCAGTTCCACCACAACAACCTTATACCCAACCTGGTAAGTTTTTGGAAGAATTAATTAATTCTTTAGCTGCTAATACTTTGCAATTTCAATAGGAGACAAGAGCTAGTCTGCATAGTTTGGAGCATCAACTAAATCAATTGAATTCTTTGATAAGTAGGCTTGCAATGTACTAGAATCTCAAGTGATTGAGGGTGGAGAAGATTCCAGAATAAGAGCAAGAACTAAAGATGGGATTAGTAGACGACAAGCCTATTGAGGGTGACTTTAGTTCATTGTCTTTGATTTCAATGCCTCAAGATCTTCTAGAGCAAGAGCCAATCAAGGTTTTAGACTTAGACATGGAAAAAGCACAAGAAATTCTAACTACTTTGAAGGATCGCTGCTTGCCTGTTGATGGGGATTGTATTGTGGTGCCATTATACCCCACATTCTGTTATGGATTGACTTTAAGAGTTGAAGATTATGAAGTGTCTTATAAAGAGTTCAATATTTTCAAGTCTCCTAAGGATCATGAGGAAGGGGTTAAGCTAGCTTGGATGGACGACAATAGGGTCCAGGTAAACTGCACTAGGGGAGAGAGGTGGTTTAGAGTTGAGTTCCTAACTGATGGAGTTAGGAAGGAAGTTGAGGATAAGTATAATGTGAGAAACTACCAGGATAGAACCTATGAACGACGGCTAACAAGTAATTGAGCTATCTTTCCTTTGATATAGAGATGGTTATTTTGACTATCTTGTTCAAAGTCGAGCCAATGAGAACAAACAAAGGTTCTGCATGGGAGACAACCCATGTTCATTTAGATTTTATTCCGTTTATTTATTTTTAAAGTTTTACTTTTGTTTATTTTATTTTTAGGGTTAGCTTAGTTTTATTATGTTGTTAGTGTAGGAAATCGACTTTATTGATAAGTTGAACTGATAAAATGTCCTTTGAAAGGGAGCGAGGAGAGGGCCCATCGACATTTCTACCTTTTCCTCCTTTCCTGCAAGATTTGGGGCCAAATGCTCCATGACATTTTATATGTTTAATGGAGCATTTAGGGCCATTTTGTCGATCTTTCAATTTTTTAGTTGATTTCTTGAATAGTTTAGTTGTTTTTACTGGTTAGACATTTTAGGGTTAATTGTAGTTATGGTGTTTTCATTTATTTTTGTCATGTATTCTCTTAAGGGGTATAAGTAAGTTTTTTCTTGATTATTGTAGAATTCTTTTCTACAATATTCTTGTTTTTTCTTAGTGTCTCAAGGGAATTATTTGTTCTGTTTTATTTTGTTTAATGTTACTCCAACTTTCATTCAAGACAGGGGGATATTCATAGCGGATACTACTTCAAACACGAATTAAATGTAAAGAAACTTTTCTTTTTCCCATTTTATGCTTTTATTTTTGCATTGAGGACAATGCTTATTATTAAGTGTGGGGTGGGGGAGTTACTTGGATTTTTAAGTTGTTTTTGAAAATTTTGTGGATTATTTGACAATTTTTTGAAATTTTTTGAAATTTTTTGCTTAACACAATTTTTTTTTTCATTTTTCTACATTATAAATCATTAATTGAACCATGCATGAATGAGTAGTCTGTGTTAATATTTTTCATTCATGATTTTCAAGATTTTTGAACACTAAGCCATACATTAATTGTTGATTTGGGATATTCAGAGAAACTTAAGTATAGACTCAATTATGTTGCATCCCAAAAAATTCACTTTATTACATTTTCAAGACTAATTCTTAGACAACCCGATTTAGTTTGAAGATTCAAATAGTGCCTTTTTTTGTTTGTTAAAATTTTTCTCTTGACATTTTAACTATTTATTTCTAAGTACCTTGTTTGAGCCTTATTCTTGTCAAGAGAAACATCATCCTCCTCCTTTCACTTAAACTGAATTTGCTTAACCTTATTGAGCTTAATGTTCTTTTCATTGTTCCCTTTAAGAGTTTATGGTGCACATTATATGTTAAGGGGATATAAGGGTGGAAGCTTGTCAGAAGTGGGTGGTGTACATTTATGGAGTAAAATGGGATATTGGAAAAAATTGTTGAAACATAAAAATAATAATGGAAGTTTTTGATATTTACAGGTAGTGTCTATCGCCGGTACCTGTATTTACAGGTAGTGCCCATCACTAGCACCTACTGTTTATATATTACAGGTAGTGCCTACCACTGGTACCCGTCATTATGACCGGACAAAATAAAATGAAATAGTGATGTGATGTATATATGTCTGGAAGGAGGTTGGCGTGTTTAGCTATGCTTATTGATTATTCAGAATTTTTCATGGGTGTTTATTACTTAAGTGTGGGGTTGTGGATGTATGATATTTCGCATGTGAAGAGAAGTTTTATTTTAATGTGTGGCCACCATTATTATAAAGTTCTTGTTCTTATTTGTTATATCCTTTCCATTTTTTGGCTAACAAATATCCTAACCTATAGTTCGAGCTAAAATTCCTACTTAATTTAAATAAAATCGGTTAAATTATTAGAGGGGTGTAAGAAGAGTGACTATGGGGTGTTTAGAAAAAATTTTGAGAGCCTTCATGATTTAATCTAAATATTTTTAAATCTAAGTTTTTGAATGGCTATACACACATATACACGAATTTCATGTTTTGATTTTTATTAGCATTATAATTATTGAGAGTTGTTTAATTTTGAATGTTTAGGACAGTATTTCAACTATATCACACCAATTATACAACCTTTTAAAGTACGAGAGTTTGGTCCATAATGGATTGTAAAATTTCCAAATATATAATTGTTTCTAGAAAGTAGATCACTTAAAATTTTCCTCAATAGAAAAACCAAAAAAAAAAAAAAAATCGCTAAAAAAATATTCATACCATGAAGTTAAAGAAAAAGAAAAAAATTCAAATACATACATTCTACTGTTATTCTCCTTTTCAATACATGTATTTATCTACATAGGTTGTTCACGGTTTGATTTGAGTCGTTTTAAAAATTTTGAACTAAATTTTTATATAGATTTTTAAAAAGTCAAACAAAAATTAAACTTTTTATGTAAAAAAACCGATAACTCGGTTTGCACTTGGTTCACGCTCGATTTGAATCAATTTAATTAGTTCATAAATTAATATATTCCTTACGACATGTCTACTGTCCATAATAATATTTTTCAAGCTAATTCTATTAGGATATTTCAAGTATTTAGACAAAAATTAATAAATCTATATATATTGTAAATATCATCATTCAATGACTTAAGATAAGTATAGACTAATTAGTGATTGTGTAATTATAATTAATTCTTATTTAGATTTGCGGAGCATATATCAATATATCACAAACATACACGGACACCTTGTTAAGTGGTTATGCATATTGTAGTTATATGGGAACTCATTGATGAATATTCATTTATCAAATTTATTTATTTCATCGAATTTTGAATAAAGTATAATATAATAAAGTTATTTATGAATTTCTTTCATTTTCATTTTGATTTTGAAATAAAAAAAGATAAGAATTTTTTTTAATAATACTAAAGAAAATTTATTTGATTTTATATTAATCACAAAGGAAATAAACTCTTCACCATTCTCTCTCACATATACACATATTGACAAAAAATAGTCATTTAGTTAGCAATAATATCTTCATTAACAATCAAGTTACTTTTGTGAATATTTTATTTCTAATCAAAGAAGTTATTTAATATTATTTCACTAGATATTAATAGAAAGACATATATTCATTAAAAATTTAAGTTAAAAACATGAAAATCATTTTTTATATTAAATTATGTTAATTATGAATTAGAAGTATTAAAGTTTTAAAGAATTTGTCACAATACTTATTATATATTATTTAAAACATAAAAAAATATTTAGAAAAGACATGCCTTTAAGTTTGGTTCATTTTGATTTCGATTCGATTTATTTTAGTGTAATTTTTATCTTTAAAAATTGGTGTCTTGAAAAATATCTAGCCTGTCTATTATACATTCAGTAGATGTGTATAAGAGACAGATATACAGGAGTCCTAGATGAATTGGTTGATTAGATAGTCTCATTAATATCAATATCCCTCATTTCCTTTTTCCCTTTGCTTTTTTTTTTTTTTTAAATATATGTATATATAATATACAGGAATATACACATCTAGATGTGTATAAGAGACAGACTAGATTCTCATGGTGGTGGTGGCGTGCTGGTAAGGAGAAAGAGGCCGTTTCAAACGGGTCTTCTTCGAGACAGGGGGTAAAAAGGATTTCTTCTTTGATGGCCTATCACCGTGACTTTGATGCTGAACTGTCCGACACCATTACTAGTATATTAAGATTTCTCATACCACACAGCTTCGCTCAAAAGTTAGTAAGCCCCATAAATATTGAAAATCGTACCATATTATTATCCAAATTGTAGACAACTTTTTTTAATTTATGAAATTCGTGGTCTAGAGTGAGATTAGCACAAAAACAACAAGACGACAATGGCCACAAACCAATAAAGTGCTCCGTGAATTCCTAACCTCTAAAGTTTCTAATTGAAGCACCAATACGCATATAGGTGGGGGTCAAAATGACTATTTTTATTAGTTCACCAATTAAAATGGGCATTCAAAAAAAGCTTTGAAGGCCTGAAACAGAATACATCTGACACTGCTTTCTTGGTGGTAAAGGCCACATGCTACCAATGAACGTAGTTGATATCATTCTCAAGTCCCAAGGCCTAAAGTCGACCAAGAAATTGGTCCATGGTCCAGTTTTACCTTCCAGCATAGTTTTGTTTTGAAGTAAGGTGAAAACAAGGAAGAACCTCATCATTTCCTATGCTAAAGTACTTCTCCTTTCGTGTTGCAGTGTTGCATTACATTTTCTTATTTTTCTCCTATCTATCACAGACTTCACAGTAAGAAAGCAGAAGGAACCAATGACGCTGAATGAAGAATAGTTAATTTTCAATGACCATCAGTATGGATAAATGACCAAACACAGAATTGAAGATAACCATGCAATCCAAAGGAGAAAGATGATGAAAAGGGACAGTATGGATGACACAAATCCAACGATTGGTGTAGAATTCAGACATAAATTACTCCTACTAACATTCAAAAGTTGAGATAGGAGGAAGAATTTATTTACACTGGCAGCAAGTAAAAAGCATAAACACTTGCAAAGCATTTACACCATAGTAGTATTTACGCTAATGAAATAGCTTTAGGTGTCAACGGTTGACAGTAGTCTAATCCCAGTAGCTGGAATGAAGAGAAAATATTGTAATGCTTTCTTGAACGGTTAAGGCCAAAATCCATGATAATGCAAATAATATAAGACAGCATTCTTGAACCCTAAACTACATTCAAGCTTAGGTTAATCTTCTGCAGATGGTGTGCCGGTGCAGAACTGCTACCATCTTTTCACAGTTTATTGGCTAACCAGAGGTGTAAAAGATCTAGTTCACACAAATTTGGTTCTTGATCGCACAATTTAGCATAGTATATAATTAGCTAAGCATTCACCAGCCATTTAGCAGCTTCAAAAATTATGGAGTGAAGAAAGCCACTGCTCCATATACTTCTTACCCTCTGAAAGTACAAAGCCACAGTGATATTAGTAATTTTTGTCTCCCCTATGTAGACAAGCACATAACTAGAAAAGCATTTCTCAACTTCAACTGGAAAGCAAGTTAAAAATTAACCCAAAAATCAAATAATTATATGTTAGAGTAAGTTCACAAAGCATTAACAAGAAATGCCTACCAGCATCTCAGGTTACAAGCCCATAAATACTTCAAGAATCAAACAAGACCAAAACAAAGGCTTCATTTTCTCTGACTAGGAAAGGAGAAAAATCTATTTCACGAAATAAACCAACAAAAAAGGAAGGCCTCATGCCTCACAGAATGCAAATTTATTTTCATGAATGTATCAAGACATAATTCTGTGGTCCCTCCTTGCTAGATCAAAGATGAACCACAGATTTTTTCTCAGATAAGCATTCAATCATTTAGAGAGAGGAAGAAATGAACAAGGCTTAACCACTCCCAACAATATTTTGCAAATACCATTCATCAAATCAAGAATAATACTATTGCCAATGATTGCGTGAAGTATTTGCAACTACATAGGACTTGAATTGGGAAATCACAAAGATCTAGAAAGAATGATTGCTTTGACAAAACCAAAGTTCTCTTATACACACTAGATGTGTATAAGACTTTACTACTTTAACACCTTGCGTAATTGATCACATAGATACAAAATAACATAACCTTCCTATACTGCTGATTATTGTGTTTCTGTCAACTCTTATTTTTTTTTTTTTTCAAGTATACTCCTTCACAACCAATTACAGTTCCACAAGTAAAGAATTAAGATTTCCAACCATAGCTAATTAAACACATCATAAACAAAATAAGCCAGAAAAGAAGTTTCAAAAACAGGAAAAACAAGACAACAATTCAACACCAAATAAAACAAAATTCTTGGTAATTTGCAGAGTCAGAAAATCTTACCCTCAGGGTACTCATTCGGGAGGTTCTTAATGGCACTCAAGAACTGATTATTAGTACCACTAGGCTCCTTCACCAATTCAGTGTAAGCATGATTTCTATAGCAGGGAACAAGAACAGCAAAACTATCCTCTGCCTCATCATTATCACTCTGGAAATCAGGCGCATGTGGCTCCAGCCACCCAATTGACCAGTCTGAGTCATCTGATTCAGAACCTGATAAACAAACACCATCAGATGGAACCAACACAACATCATACTCCTTATCAATTCTTCTCCATCCTTTCCTCCCTACTCTTCCATTTCCTCTTAACCTTCCTACTACTACTACTACTACTACTCGACGCCATTTTGGTGGCCTTAACTGATCTAAACTTCAAATTGTCCTGTTCCCTCAATCCAAAACCCCAATCAGATAAGGTATTAATCGAAGAAGACCCGTTTGAAACGGCCTCTTTCTGTATACCAGCACGCCACCACCACCATGAGAATCTAGTCAAAGAAACAGCCATTCTTTTCCAATCCAAACTCAAATGGATGATCCAATATAAGTTGTAGTATCAAACTATCAAAAGATTGAGGAGACAAAAGGATTCAATCCATAATCAGTGGTACTGAAACAGGTTCACAGGACCAAACAAATTTAAGGAATGATTAGTTCAAAGAAACCTCAAAAAATTTCCATTTTTTTAAAATGTTAGCATCAAATTAATTTTTTGTTCAATAAAGACCATGATTTTTTTTTTGCTAAAATAATCAAATAACAAACACTTATAAATTAATAATAATCAAGCAAATTAAACAAACAATTAATGATATAACTTCAAAACCCACAAATTATTTTCCCCAAAAAAGCAGGAAACTTCATCAATACCTCCAAAGATAATATTCCATCACCATATCAAATTTTATAATGCCATTTTTTTTTCGAAAGTTAAGACCCGAAAAGGGAAAAAAAATGTGAACTTTAAGAATTTAGAAGGTGGGATGACGATTAGGCCATCAAAGAAGAAATCCTTTTTACCCCTGCCGGAAAAGGGATAGAGAGAAAGTGTTTAGGAGTAGAAGAAGAAAAGCGAAATTATCGCCGGAAAAGAGGGTCGGGAAATTCTCAGGCCCCGGTTTCACCGGAAAAACAGAAGTTGTAGTCTACTAGGATAAGGGGACTAAGAAAAGGCAGGGTTTTGAAGGAATCCTGAGCCATGGTTATGGGTTACGCTGTTATCCTCACCACCTCCACACGCCCGCCAACACACACTTTCTATCTGTAGAAGTCTGTGTTTCTCGCTCTTTCTCGGTCTCCCCCCACACATGCACACACCAGGGGCGGGGGTCTGAGGTTTATAAGTAGACGTGTAGGGGGACATTCTTTGGATTGGATTCATGTTATGACGTGGATTTATGTATCCGATATATTTAAGAATTTTTTTAGTAGTAGGTGGAAATTGTTGTAATTAGAGACTTTGATTTTTTGCTTTATAATTTACTAGTATTACTATTGTGTCATTAGAGAGAAAGTATTGTGATTTATTTGTGAATTTTTTATTATATTTTAAATATTTATATACATTGATATTTTAGGTTTTGAAAATTTCAAGTGTAAAAGTTCTAAAGCAAAATAGAATGATTCAATTTTCACCACGTCATTAGTGTTTAGGATAGTCAATTAAAAACTGTTTAGGATAGTCGGGGAATTTAGTGGTTAAATAATTACTTGTGAAACAAATTAATACTACCATACATTAGTACTTGTTTGAGGTATGAATAGAGGTTTCAATTGAAATTCGTGAGTCGGGTTTTGCAAATTGAATTCAATCTCGACTTACTAATTTTTTTAAATTTTGAACTTTAATCGGATTAATCTAAATTCACAAATGTGAAACTTCTTATCGACTCACAAAATTATTCGGATTTCGAATTTTAATCGGGTTGATCCAAACTCATATTATCCAATAAAAGTTTTTATAATTTATTTGTTAAAATTTTATTTTTTACAGTCAGTCAACCCAATATAAATAATTATGTACCACTTATGTAACCCATTGACAATCCTAAGTATGAATGAATATAAACAAGTAGAATATTTTAATGTTCAATCTTATTTGATTATTTTAACGAATTTGTAATTTTGTTTAAATTTGATTTGTTTATCTTTCGAGATGATGAAGAGGAAACTGTAGAGAGTAGAGGTAATGAGCTGAATAGAGAATTTGGAACGTGTATTGAGAGATGTGTATATGAGAAAAGATCCTATTCTTAGCACCCAAAGCCATTATTTATATATTAACAAGAAAGAAGATGGGCCTCTATTCCTCTCTAACTAAACTCATATATAAATTGCATATTTGCCTTTAATAAGACTGTCATGTAGGCATTTTTAGAAGAATCTTGGAAAATGTGTCATGTGTTAATATAGAGCATCATCATTAGTCCGCTCGGCTTGGTGCCGAACCTTAAGGTCGGGGCCGAGCCGAAATCAGCAAATGTAAGTCCCCTGCCAATTTCTTCAACCGGTGATACCAAGGCTCGTCTTCTAACTCCGTGTTGTGTCGAACTGAGAGGCAGATTCTCAGAGCCGAAGCTCATGCAAACACTGGCCTTATCCAGGTATCATCAGCATAAAGACCAAAGTTTTTTTTTCTTTTTCCCATAGTAGCGGGTTTTCTCATGAAACGTGCTGTCATTGCAATGATTATCCCCCACATCGTGCTTGCTGCGTTCCGAGTCCCCATGCACCATCATTATATGCACTGCACCAGCACATTGTTGCATTTATTGTGTCGTATTTGGCTGGAGCCACATGCGCCTGCTTCGTTTTCTTTTCCCTCTTTACGTATTACTTCCACTCAAAAGTCAACCTAGGTTTTCAAAAAATTTATCCCTTTATTCATTTCAAAAAATTTTATCCCTTTATTTCCCCCCAATTTTTAGATAAAACCTTCATTTCCCCCAACTAAAGAACATTCGAGAAAAACTCTTACTATTTATACCCTACTTCGCTTCATTCCTTAGCTTTTCCCTAATTTTCACCTTTGAATTCTTCCTCTCTGCTAAAGCTCCCCAGACTCATTCTTGCTGCTTCCTACTACTTCTTTTCCCTTGTTTTTTTTTTTCCTCTTTCATTCTTCCTGCAATACCTCATTTCTCTTGCTTTTTTCTCCCTTTGAGGAAGAAGTGAAATTCCTCAATTTTCCATTCAACAACCACCATCCCCCGCTCGACTAGACGCTGCCCACCGCATTTTCCAAGTTCTTTCAAGCTAGGCAAGTTGTGTTAATTCCAAAGGAAGGTGTTTGTTTATCATCCCACCTTCTAAAGATGTGTACATGATGACCTTCCTTTTGGCTGGGTACTAGCATATCCTAGCTGATCCCCAATGCCATTCGGCTCATAGCCGGATTTTCCTTCATTTGTAAATTATACAATATCCCTCTGTCTTTAGATACTTTTAGGATGATGTCGAAACTTTCCTCAATGAAAGAATTCTTTTATGTTTCTCCCCAAACCGCGGGTAAACAGTTCATCTTGGGGAACCCTTCTTCCATTCATGACTAGAAGAAAGCCTTTTTTTTTATTCGTTACCTCGACCCTTCTATGCCCCACATCCTGGGACCTTGTAAAAGAAAATTTAAAAACAAAAAATACCTCTCTCTCAGACTCTGATGATGTTAGGGGCTCATTGAGTCTAACCTTAGAATAGATTATCTCAACTAACTTGCTATTCTTTCCAACAACATTTTGGCTTGGGTCGGGCTCTTTCCTTCCCACAGCATTCCTGAGGACTACGATCCTCACAAATTTTTTTTTGTATTTCCGAACTGACGATCCTATCTTTTGCAGAGCTTGGAGCATTCTTGAGGGGTCTAGTGTCTACCACCCCGGCCACTGAAACTGGTACTTCAAGCCAACTTGCAATTGGTGTAGGTTCATCGAGCCAACCTACGTTATCACATGTTGGCGAGTCTCCATTCGCAACCACTAGTGCCACTTCAGGGAATGTTGATACCACTCCGTCATCCATGATCGAGTAGTCACCCCTGGCCATACAACCAGCAACCCAACTTCGGCCTAAAGTAGTTTGGGTCACCAGGAAGAGGACCAGAGAAATTGCTGCCCTCGAAGCTGGACCCTCTTCCTCGGTCACCCCTACTTCATCAGAATTTGGACCCTTAGGCTCAGGTTCGTTGACAAGGACCACCGACGAGACTTAAAGAAACCCCTTCTAAGTAGGCAATTCATTACTGCCTATTGTATAGTTCTTTTTCCTTATAACCCTTTTTTCTTTTTGCTTTTGCCGTATAGTAGCTGTAATCTTAGGCTAACTTTTTTTTATTTTTATTTTTGACTTTCCCTAGGACACAGAAAGTACAGTCCCGAGAAAGAAAGAATGTTGGCTGGGTCTTGGGACTTACCTTGGGCTCGAGCATCGATTGAGCCTATTTTGGCCCCCTCCACCTCGGGAAACAGTCAGTTCTGACCCACTCCTCTGATTGATATTAATGATCGATCCCAGTTCACGAGGATGGCTCGTGAACAGGCAAAGTTTATTGCTTTGCCTCGAGATGTGGCCTATGTAAAGACGCTTACTCCCCAACAAAGGCTGGACAAACTTCATGTCAGCCTAATGAACGTAAGTATTCTTGCTTCACTCTTCTCAACCTACTATTGTGTATTTACACCCCCAAAATTCTAGCTATCCTGACATATTTTTTCTAATGTTTCAGACCATCACCATTTTGTCCACAGTTGCCGAGCGGGAGTCCTCATTCCATTCCACTATAAACTTAATTTAGCAGGAGTTGGCTCACACCAAGGCTGGGATGGAGCAAAAATTGAAGGAGGCCATGAAGGCTTATGAGCTTAAATGCAACATAGAGGCTGGTAAAAAATATGATGAGTGGAGGGCTGAACTGGACGGAGTGAGGGTAAGACTTCGTCTGGTTGAGATGGAGAAGAAGACCTTGGAGGTTGACATCAGTGATCGTGACAAGAAGATTGCTGAACAAGAGAAGAAAATTCTTCAACTCCAAGAGGAAGCAGAAATGGCCGAGGCTAATGTGTTCAGGTCTCAGGATAACGAGCTCTTGATCTGAGGAAGGAACGCGTTTGTTGATCTGAAGAGGTGGACGCGATGTTGAAAGAGTTCACGGAGAAGGTCTTCACCATAGGCTTCACTATGGTGTGTAACCACTTAGTGAAGAATCTCGATCTGTACAAAGGGTTGCCTTATGATGCCTCTATCAACGAAGTGGTGATAAATGGTTTACAAGCTGAGAGTAATCCAATTTCAGCAGGGATTACAGCCTCGGAACCACAGACCAGACTAAATGAAGTGTTCTAATTGGCTGTTCATGATATGGTCCTATATGCCCATAGGACACTGGGCTGTTCTTCAACCCACGTACCCTTGGCCCGTTCTAGCCGAGTCTTGAGTTCCATTTACAGGGTTCAGTTGCAGATCTCTATCTGTTGCTTGAGAATGTGCCAATGAAGTAAAATGTTGTTTTATGTCGAGATTTGAGCAGAAAATTTTGAAAGGTACCCCTTCGAATTATTTTTCGTTATCTCATAGAGATATAAGAACAGAGGGGATACCGAACCAACAAATAATATTTTTCCAAAGGAATTTTTCCATCGCCTTCCCTGAGACTGAGGATAGGGGTTCGGCTTCAATCTATTTGGTAAAGTAGTCAATTGCTACCACAAAAAATTCAAGTTTGCCTACTCCTCTTGGGAATGGACCCAAAATATCAATCTCCATTGAGCAAATGGCCATGGATTCTGAATAGGGACCATGTCTGAACTAGGTTTTTGTGGGATGGGTGAATGTATTTGGCACTGATGGCACTCCGCACTAAATCATCTGCATCTGAATGCAAAGTGGGTCAGTAATATCCGACAAGCAGAACTTTACGAGCCAAGCTTCTTGGTCTGATGTGGCTTCCACATATGTCCTCGTGAACTTTTCTTAACTCGTATTTTGCCTCAAATGATCCGAGGCACCTTAATAATGGGCATAAATAGGCTCTTTTATATAGGATTCTATCAATGAGAGTATATTTTACAGCTTGGTATTTGATAGAATTCAGCTTTCTGGCCTCGGCTAGATCCTTAGGAAGTTTATTGTTGCCAAGATAATTTATTATAGGCTCTATCCATCCGAGGTCCGTATGGTTATTTAGAATTTTATCCATAGGGTCTACGGACCTGAAGTCTTGTACTTCCACTAATATTTCCTTAAATGTGAGTAGATAGCCGAAACTAGTTTAGACAATGCGTCAGCATGTGTATTTTTTGTTCGGGATCTTTACTATATCCGCTTTTTAGAGTTTTGACATTCAGTTCTTTACCTCGGATAGATACTTCTTTAAGATTACGGCTCAGGCTTCGTAGTTTCCTTGGCTTTGATTTACAGTCAGTTGTGAATCAGAATGTATCTATATGGTTCGAGCTCCTATCTGGTGAGCCATTCTCATCCTGCAGATAAGCACCTCGTATTCAGCTTCATTATTTGTCGCTGGAAATCTGAACCTTAGAGCATATGTGAGATAATCCCTATCAGGGGACCTAATTACAATACCCGTCCCGACTCTGAATAGTCATATGACGGCTTGTCGACGTGAAGCTCCCATATGAGGTATTCACTGAGTTGTAATTCTTTTGGTTGATCCATTGTCATGATGAGCTCTATCCTATCGGTTGTGTAGTTTTCTGCAATAAAGTCTGTGAGAACTTGTGCCTTGATGGCTGTCCGAGGTTTGAACTCAATATCAAACTCGAATAACTCCACAGACCACTTTAACATCCTTCCCGAAGTGTCAGGTTTGCTTAGTTTGCTTTTCAAAGGGAAATTTGTTAAGACAATTATTTTGTGACCGTGGAAATATGGGCGTAGTTTTTGAGCTAACACCACCAAGGAAAAGGCAGTTTTTTCAATAAACGCATAATTCTTTTTCAGTCCTTGAAGTACTTTGCTTATGAAATAAATGGAACACTGTTTGCTGCGCTCGTCCTCTTTTTGGAGGACTGAACTGTCCACTAGTTTAGTAATTGAGATGTACAAATACAATGGTTCTCCTTTTTGAGGCGACGCGAGTTTCGTCAAGTTTCTCAGATATCTTTTAAGCTCATCAAAGGCTTTCTGAGCTTCTTCTGTCTATTGAAAATTTTTGTATTTTCTTTATAAGTTGGAAGAACGGCAGGCCTCTTTCTGCTGACTTGGACAGGAACCGATTCAAGGTTGCCATTCTCCCAGTGAGTCTTTGAACTTCTTTTACTGAGGAAGGAGTCTTCATATCAATTATGCCCTGCATTTTTTTTGGGATTTGCCTTCATGTCTTGATGAGAGACTATGAACCCCAAGAATTTCCCTGATGGGACACCAAATGTACACTTCTTGGGGTTCAGCATCATCCGTATTGATCTTAACATCTCGAAGGTCTCCCTGAGATCTTCTAGGGTTTATTCGAATGATCAGTTCTTTACCACCATATCATCTAAGTGTACCTCCATACTTCAGTTTATTTGGGATTTGAATGTTTTATTGACGAGCCTCTGGTACGTGGCTCCTATATTCTTAAGTTGGAAGGGCATCGTAGTGTAACAATATGTGCCTCTAGTCAGTTATTAAGGAGGTTTTCTCTTCATCCTCTCTTGTCATGTGGATCTAATGGCACCCCTTAAATGCATCTAAGAAATGTAAAATATAAAATCCAATAAAAGAATTCACGAATAACTGTCCTTTGGACAAACTTTATTAAAATCAGTAAAATCTTGGTATATTCGCCAAGACGAGTTTGGTTTAGTTACAAGGACAGGATTACAAAGCCAGGTCGGATACAAAACTTCTCTAATGATTTTAGCTGCTAAGAGTTTATCCACCTCAATTTTAATTATTAAGTTACGCTCTGGACCGAAGAGCCGTTTTTTTTGTTTGATAGGTTTGTACGCCGGATCTACATGAAGCTTGTACTCAATAATTTCTTGTGGGATGCAGGGCATATCCTCAACAGTCCAAGCAAAGACGTCATTGTATTCGGCAAGAAGTCTGAAGAGAAGAGTTTTGAGTTCTGTTGGCAAGATTGCAAAAATTTTTATTTTCTTGTTCGAAATGCTTGGGTACTATCAGTATCTTCTTGATGGGAACCTCATCATATGGCTCAAATTTGGTCTTGCACTTCTCCTTAAGGTCGGGTAACCCTGAGACCTTGATAATGTTCCCTGGTGGCCTCACGTCTTCTTTTTCCGTCCTCGGATCAGTTATTGGCGCTTCAGGAGTGTCCAAGGTGGATGGAGCATCAAAGATTTGCAAGAATGCTTTGTCCACAATGGACATGGTCTGCGATTGGGACCGCAAGGACTCATGTAACAGGCCTGAGCCTCCTGTTGGTTTCCAATCACTTTGTCCTCAGATCTGTCCCTCAGCATGAACTTAATTCTAATATGATTCACAGAGGAAAGAATCCTATATGTGTACTGCGTGGGTCAGGCAAGGATCATATTGAATAAACTATCCTTTTTTATGATGACAAAATTGGTCATCTCAATTCTATGCTTCGGGAGAGTTCCAAGGGTCAAGGGAAGCATTATTTGACCCTCTGGCACGATCGAGTTGCCTATGAAGCTTACCAAAGCGGGGTTTTGAAAGGTTTTATCATGAATGAATCCATATGCATATTTTTCCAAGCATCCCAAAAGATGATATCAGCTGAGCTACTAGTGTCCACAAACACTCGATGTATCTCATAACCTGCCACTTGTACATAGATTACCACAAGATCATTATGTGGCATGTGGCAAGGAATAGGATCATCTGATGTATAGCCAAGGCTCATGAATGGTTTCAGGCGTTTGTCCTGATCTTCGCCTAGGAGGTACGTATCTTGCATACTTTTTTCTCGCATTATGGAGTCCCCGGTAGCTGGCCCCCTCGGCTATGGTGTTTATCACTCCGCCCACGCGAATGTACTCATTTTGGGCTATGGAATTATTCCTATTCTGGCTGTTTCGGTTCAGCTGACGAGGTGGGTAAGGTCAGGGTTGTGCCTGATTTGTTTTGTTATTGGCGTTTCTTTGGTATTCTGTAGCAGTTCGGTTGATATATTGTTGTAGGTCCCTTTCTTGAATGGCCTTCTCTATCCCGACTTCTTCAGATGATTGCAGGCCTTAGTATCATGCCCGTGTTGGCCATGGAATGCACAATACTTAGATTTATTCTTTTGGTTGGAGCTTGACATAATTGGAAGGGGGGCTCTAGGATCCCGAAGTGTTGTACTTGATATAGTATCTCCTTCCTTGACGTATTGAGTGGCGTAAGAGTCTGGGAGAACTCTTGTCCTTGGAGGTCGGGTCTCGATGTTGTTGTTCGGGTAAGCTACCTGGTTTGCCAATGGCCTGTTATTGGGATAGTTTAGCCTATCTATCACCTTTGGCTTTTTGGAGGAGGAGGGGTTCAGGGTTCTCGGAGTCTTTTCTTTTTGTGAGTCATATATTTCCTTCTTAGTCCTGTTAGACTCTTCACTCCGGATGAACTCTGATGCCTTTTCTAGCAATTCGGAGTATGAATCTGGCATCCTCTTTGCTAATTCAGCATGAAGCTCCTAGATCGAATGCCACTGCAAAAAGTAGTAACCAAAATTTTCTCATCAACATTCTTTGATACAACATATCTGGATGACTTTGTCATTGAAGCGGTCCACAAATTTGTTGAATAGCTCGTCGGGTCTTTGACGAATGTTCATGAGGTGCAAAGTGTCCTTCTATAATACTGACTTGCTTCGAAAATGACCAAGGAAGGACTTCGCTAGCTCATGGAAAGTGGCAATAGAATTTGTCGACAGCTCTTGAAACCACTTTTGAGCCAGACCACGAAGGGTAGTGGCGAACAATTTACAGCGGATGGTGTCACTATAGCCATAAAGGCTTGTGACAGCTACCATGTGCTGTAGGTGATCAGATGGATCACAATCTCTCTTGTAGCGGTCAAGATCAGGCAATTTAAACTATGTCGGGAGCGGCTCAGTCTTGATAGAGATCATTAATGGATCTCTATCTATTTTTGTTGAAGTAGAAGCATGCAACACCAAATTATTTTTCTTCAAGATTTCTTGAACTTTGTTTTTGAGGCTCTACTCCTCGAGCTGTTTTAAAACATCCGAGGAGGGGCTCTCCTCTGTTCAGAGCTTTTTTAATCTTTTTGACTTTCTCGTTGAAGAGTGTGACTCGTCAGATCACTCCTCAGAGCGTGACTTCGTGATTTTATGCCGGAGATCACTTGGACTCATAGTGTTTATCGGCTATTTTCTAGGTCTTCAGCTTGGAATTTGCTACTGTTCGGCTTGTGGTGTGATAGTCTGATTTGAGCGCTTAGATGGAGTCTGATTTTCGTTCTGCTCGACGAATGCCCTATAAGATTCGAAATGATTGACGATGTATTTCAACACATCATTTTGTTTTTGTTGAACTTCGGTAGTTCCAAAGTCTTTAGCCTTATTATTTTGCAGCAATAGGTGTGGGTTGCTCGCCTCGGTCTCTTTGTTGGTAGTATGCCTGGTGCCTCAGTTCTTCGTCCTCACAAAATAGAACTGACGGAGAAAATTATTGAAAGGAGCTAAAACAAGTTGGAAATTGTAGTTGATTCCCATAGACAGTGCCTAATGATGAAGAGGAAACTGTAGAGAGTAGATCAGTTAAAGAGTTGAAGAGAGAATTTAGAAAGTGTATTGAGAGATGCGTATATGAGAAAAAGTCCTATTTTTAGCACCCAAACCTCTTATTTATGGATCAACAAGGGAGAAGTTGGGCCTTTATTCCTCTAACTAAACTCATATGTAAATTACATATTTTTCCTTAATAAGACTGCCATGTAGGTATTTTTAGAACAATCTTGGAAAATGTGTCATGTGCTCATCTAGAGCATCATCTGAAGACAAATTCAAACAAATGTTTTATCGAGTCAAATTCGAATCGATTTTGAATAGCTTGATCTTTTTGTATATATAAATGTCCTTATCTTTTATCTTTATTGGGTTGAATAAAAAAAATTATCATCTTATTTAAGTTTGACTTGATTATTTACGAACTAAACTCGAATAAGCTCCTATTAATGTGAGTTTGATTCAAATATATAATAATTTCGTGGGTTTGATTCGAGTATATAATAGTTTTGTTCACTTTTCAGCTGTTTGTTTATTGGTTTGTGCCACCATCATTAGTATTTTAGTATTTGTTTATCGCACTATTTGTTTGTCAATTGTAATATTGTTCTGTCTACATGAGTAATATGTTAATTGTTATTTTGCTGAATCTTTATTTGCTACTCTATCCATTCCCTTCTGTCAGCCGTTCAAGAAAGTGTTTTAAATGATATGTTGTTTAAGAAGATTAAGGAAGTACTAGGAGTGTTAGCTTCGAATTCTGGAATCGCAATTGGGATTAAATTCATATATTCTGAAATTGGAAGAGAGTTTTTCATTCTAATACATCTGCTTGGTTTTGATATAGGAATGAGTATTATTACCATTTTTGGTGGTTGGTTCACCCAATCTTTAATGGGATTCAACTAATTTTTACACATCACCTCTAAACCAAAAAATATTATAAATTGTTAAAATTTGATATTTTGTGCATAAAATATGAAAAACTAATTTGGATTAAATATATAACAAATAAAACTAGCTAACAATGATAATATGGTAAATACATAAAAAATAATAGTAACAAATGTATAATAAGTGAGCCAATAATAAACAATTAAGAGGAAAGTTATCATAATATCTTACTATATATAACGAGAGAGTCCCCAATTAGTATGGTGGTCTCTTTCTTTGGTGTTCAACTCAATTTTAAATAAGTTAATATTTTAAATTTAGAAAAAAAAAAAAACTACAAACAAGTTTTAAAAAAAAAAAAAAAACTTCCCACATATTTAGTTAATTACTAAAAATTCTCTTTTAATTTATTTAAATATATATATATATATACATATATATATATATTGTAAAATAGCACACACATGGAGTGCAAAAATTACTAGTTATATATACATATCTGTCTTTATATTTATCTAGATAACCCCTTTGACTTTACTCAATTCAATTTCCCATTCTCTCCATTTATTCTAGTTGTGTATAATAGACAGGAGTACTCACAAAAAAAAGAAAAGAAAAGAAAAAGAAGAAAGATAATGATAAATAACAAGTTAACATCGGAAGATTGCATTTTTAGGTCAAGATTTTGGGAAAAATGATGAAAATTAAATATAAAATAAGGCTGCGTGGGTGAATAAAGTGACGAGAGATGCGGTGAAAAAAAGAAAGAAAACAGAGAAGGGTTTGTGGTTTTATTAGAGAATAGGGCAAGTGTGTACAAATTTATTCACACGGCGTATTGATCAAAATCCCCCAAATTAGTACGAGTTTTATACCGATTCTTAATTCCAATATCTTCCAACCAAGCACCCTTGAGTAACTCTTTCCAACTTTATCTAAAAAATTAAAATTCCAACTTTACCCTTATATTTTGTTATCTTTACTAAATCCTATAATTATATGATATTGGGTGTGGAAAGAAAATTAATGGAATAATAATTTTTTGATTATTTTGATAAGAAAGTAATTTAATAATTTCTTTAATCCTTTTGCAATTAGATGACAAATCAAAGATATTGAAGATATTTGGTTTGTATACAAAATTTTTTGTTCTTTCTCGTCAAGTCCGTGAAAAAACGTGGATGACCTGAAGGACGTCAATCGAAAAGACTATGTGGCAAGTGTAAAGACCAATTTCAGTCATTTGGAAGTAAATATTTTACATCAGATGCGTCCCTGATTAATTTCCCTGTAGACGCAAGTTCTCATTTATGGACCTAAACTCGCAAACGTAATTCCGCAAGGCACTATCAAAAAAAGTTAATTGGAAAATTTGTTTGAGTTAAATTCTTTTCTAACATAAATTTTGTTTTTTTTTCCAATTTAAGATTTCCGTAAGACAGCCGAACACTCAAAGTCTTTTTTAAAATTTAAGATTTCCATAAAACAGCTTTCTACTCAAAGTCTTTTTTGAAGGAAGTCTTTTAGTGAATAAAGCAGAAAAATAATGCCTAAAACAAAAGTAGCAAAATTAATCAATTATCGTGTTTTTGAACTTAATTACATTTTGTTCTCCTAAAAAAAGTAATAAAATTGTTTCGATAAACTGTAAGAAGTGCAATATTCAACTAACTCGCACAGTTCTGCTAGAAGCAAGAATCAACTTATTCTCTAAAGAGTGTGTGTGTTTTCTTTAATTAATTAATCAATTTATTTATTTTATTATTTTATTTTATTTTTATTTTTTTTATTAAATTTAGTTGATGATATATGTGGTTTTTTGTTTTTTTTTAAAATTCTTTGATGTAGTTAGACAAAGTTCACCTACTCAGAATACATAATGCAAATTAGTGTAAATTTCAGTTTACTACTTTACTTTTAACGTCACCTATCATTTTAGTTTCTAATATTATTTTTTAGCTCTAAAGTCCCTACACATGTAGTCAAATCTAATGATGTTAGATTTTAAACTAAAATATGTAATTTACCTTCAAATTATTCACGTGTTAGCAGATTTGTCCATGACACCCCAAAATATCTTATAAAATAGAGTTTGACAAATCCTGTGACATGGTAATTAAGCATGAAAAATTGTTGAATCATGTCAACAAAATGAGAGAAAAGTGAAAAAAATCAGGTAAAAATTAGAAGCACTTAAAAAGATAATACAAATT
Source organism: Cinchona pubescens (assembly GCA_025175665.1). Taxonomy (NCBI): domain Eukaryota; kingdom Viridiplantae; phylum Streptophyta; class Magnoliopsida; order Gentianales; family Rubiaceae; genus Cinchona; species Cinchona pubescens. Next base: position 76,770 of record JANKKI010000500.1, read on the forward strand.
ATAAAAAGATACCAGTTTAATTAGACAAAGTTATAAGGGCATTTTTGTCAAAAAAAAGCATCAAACTTGAATTGGATTTAACGGAAGGACTTAAGTATCTAAAAATAATGTCAACGACTAAAGTAATAGAATGTTAAGGAGGTAAAGTGGAATTAACCCTAAAAATTAAAAATCAAACAAAGTGATGTAGTGACAACCGTGAAGATCAAACTATAAAGAGCAAAGTGCCTATTTGGTACTAAATTATACTCTGGTTGCCATTTTTGTCACTAAACTTTTTGGGCGGTTGAAATGGTTACTTAACTTCTAAAATTGTGTCTAAGGGGTCTCTCCATCTATTTTAACTATTAGTATTAATGAAAATTAGTTTTTTGAGGGTTAAAATCATCCAAGTACATTGAATTAACATTACTACAATATTTGAAGATCAAAATTAGGTGATACAAACTAGTTAAATTATAAGAAGACTCGCACTAAAAAATATGAAAAATTTAGGGTAAAACAAAAGTTAATCCAACCAACATCCTCCTCTTAAAACACAATTCACTCATCAATCAATAAGAAACAATAGAAAGCGGAATAAACCATCAGAAATCTCTTAATTCTGCCAGGAAGCACAATATCTCAACCTTGATCTTCATCAATTACAATCAACTGAGAATCCCCTTTACAATTAATATTTGACCCTGAGGTTTAAAGGCACATCATGTCCACACCCAATTGACTAAATCGCAACCTTCGCTACTTCTGGAGTTGAAACCTTAAGTGCCATTCCTTAAAGCATCACTTCTCTTCTCCAAAGACCCAATAGCTACAGAGGGAAGGAGGAGGGTTAGGCAGGGAAGAGGTTAGGCAGGGAATGGGAAAGAAAGGATAAATCAGGAAGGGGAAGGGGGTGGCTGGGGTAGGGGTAGGGGTAGGGGTAGGGAAGGGGTTGAAAGGGCTAGGGAAGAATAGAGGAAGGAGTAAAAAGGTCATATTAATGGTAGGAAGGGATCACAAGGAAGAGTTAGATCTGCAGGGAAGGGTCAGATCGGAGAGAAAGGAGAAATGAGAGAGGAGAGAGAAAAGAGGACAAGGAGGCAGAGTAAGAGAGAAAAGGTGTTGAGGAAGAGGGAAAGAGAGAGTGGCAGTGGGAAGAAGGGGGAATGAACTGGGGTAGTGGGTTGGTGGGGAGGAGGATGGTAGAAGGGGGAGGAAGGAGGTGGTGGGTTGGCTATAGGAAGGAGATAGAAAGTGGTGTTGGGCTAGCTGGTAGAGATGGTAAGGGGTTTTAAATTTAATTTCTTACTTCAAAATTTTCATATCTTTTAGTATGCCCCTCTTATAATTTAAATAGTTTTTCATAATTTAATTTTGATTCCAAAATTTTTAGTAATGTTAATTCAAAATAGCTGAACAATTTAACCCTCAAAAAACTAATTTTCATTAGCACTGATGGTTAAAATAGAGGAGCAACCCCTTAGAAGTAGTTTTAGAAGTTTAGTGACCCTTTCGTCCACCCAACGTTTGGTAACTTGAAATGGTAATCGGAGCATAATTTAGTGACCAAATAGAAACTTTACTCATCCTCAAATATTACATAGGATAAAGAGTAGTTTTATTGCTTGAGGTATCCCTTACTCTCAAAACAAAGTTTACTTCAAACTTAAAATAATGAAATCCAACATGTAATTTTCTATATATTTCGGAGGGATTTCACACTTCTAAATCTAATGCACACTTCTTAGAGATGGAAAATAGGTCGGGTTGTCCCGTATTCTTCATTGACCTAGTCCAAATTTTAATTGGTCCAAATTGGCTCACTTGTTACTATAGCAGTCCCGATTAGGGCCACTCTCGTATTTGCAGGCCAAGCTAGCCTTGGATTTTCTGCCTATAACCTGGTCAGCTCGCTATAAAACCTGTGACGTCAACAGTTAGCCTGTGACTACACCACCTAGCCCAATCCATTTTTTTTTGAAATTTTTTATAGCCAAGGGGACCCTTCCCAAGCCTAATATCTCCTATGTCAAAGTGAGTCATAGCTACTTGAATTTTCTTCATAAACCAAACTCATGGGATGTGAAGAGTTTAAGAATGCACACCAAGTGTTTGATAAAAAACCAAAGAGAGAACTGAAGAGGAATGAAGGAGAAGTTAAAAAGAAGAGTAACTTACTTGGAGCGAATGTGGGGAAAATGAGAAGATAAGGTACCAAGGATGCAAGTCTTAGCCTTGGAGATGTCTTCAAAGAAAACTAAGTTGTACAACTTTGGAACCTAGGTTGTGGAGTTTTGGAACCTAAGTTGTGTGGATCTTGGAACCTAGATTATCTTAGGGTGTGGGAGAGTAACAACCTTGGTTATGAAATTTAGTAACCTAGGCTGCAGAGAGCTTACAACCTAGGTTGTATTATGTAGTAACTTATGGTTGAAGAAGCCTTGGTACAATTTCAAGACCTTGGGATGTTTTGCTAGGTAACCTAGGTTGGATGCATGAATACCCTGGTTCAAGTTCAAGCCCCTTGAAAAATGTAAACTTCTTGGGAGAATTCTTGCTTATTATCTAACCTAATGATTTCCAATATTCAAATTTGGTTTTGAATCTACAAGAAGAAATTCAAAATTTTCCCTCCGAGGAACAATTTAAAATTGAAAATTTGACTCTTGTCAAACTTTTTTGGCTTCGGCTAAGACACAAGTTGAAGACCACTGAGCTACTTGCAATATGAATAAACTAGACTTGAGAGTAGGGGTCAAAAGATGATACATAAAATGTACCACCCAATAACTTACGGACACGTGGTAAGTTGACTAATATAGTCAAATATTCATGAGGTCAATTGGTCATTTCACAAAAGGCCAAAGTCAAAGGAAACCATAAGACATTAAAGGCCTTCATAGGCTATTTGTTGGGTTTATAGCCTATTGAAGGTCCGCAGGGGCTAACCAATTATTCCTAAATTCATGAATTATCAAATCCACCAATTACTAGTATAAATAGCAAATATGTAAGGTAAAATTTCATAAGATAACTTTCATCTACAAAAACTCTTGCCTTTCTTAGCTTTCATTTTCTCTCTAATTTCCTTTCATCAACAATTTCTAACTTGAGTGTCGGAACCTACCCCGGGAAACAAAGACCGCTATAAATCTTTGTTTGAAAGTTATCGCATCATGGTTCACCGCGTGTCGTTACCCTTGATTTGTAGAAATTTTAGTATTTTAACAATGTTTGGACTAGGACTTTGAATAAGTTTTATACCTTGGTCAAACATTTTTATGCATCAACACCACTAGTTAGTATGATTCTAACCTTGCATTATTTGTGAAACTGCTTGGAAGATGCAATAGATGCAAAAATTTTAGGAAAGCAACTAAAGATGATGAGGATGATGCTAAAAACAATACGCCCATGAAAAAATATATACGTGAGTCTATGTTCATGTTCATTAGTCATATTTTGGTAATGTTACCCCCATAGCAAAAGTAGAGTGAAATAGGTCAAATGAATATTTATGAACCCATGGATTATCCAGAACTGATAAGTCACAGGTATAAATATCGTAATAATAGGTCAGATTCAATAGATTCTGACATTTTTAATCTCTGAATTCTCTTTAAGTTATTCGCTTTGGTCTAAGTACTGACTTAGCGTTGGAATCTACCCTTGGAGATATAGTCCCTTACTTTTTTTTTCCTCAAGTGTTTTGGACATGGGTATTATGCAGGGGAACCTTACTTAGCATTGGATTGAATTACGTTTGGATTTAACACTAAGAAAATTTCAATATCAATGATCCCAAAAAAATACGCCAAATAAAAAATATACGCCTGACTTCAAACCCTTGTTCGCTTGTGGCGTTTTGGTAAATGTTATCCTATTAGCCGAAGTAGACTTAATGGTTCAAATAAATACTTACAAACCCTTGATCAACCCAACCCATCAGTCACATGTATAAATATTGAAATGGCAGGTTTGATTCAATATATTTTGAAAATCTTAAGTTCTGGGTTCTCTCTGAATTATTCACTCTGGTCTAAGTACTGACTTTAGCATCGGAACCTACCTCAAGGGACATAGCCCCACACTTTCTTTTTTTCAAGTATTATATAACGTGGACTGTCTCTTATAGGATCTTTACCTAAGCACAAGACTGAATTATGCAGGGATTTATTATTGAACCAATTTCAGCATAAACATTTAACGTCATTTGTGGAAACTAAACAAAAAGCTATCATGATATATAACACATACCTCGTGCAATACCCAGTGGAATAACCAAGATAAAGGAAAGGAACGAGCACCTTACTAGCTCTAAACAAATTAAGGGCTTTGCCTCTGAGGAAGTACTTTGCCTCCGGTGAAAATGTAATCCGCCTCTAGGTGAAAAATGTTACTCCGTCTCCAGGCAAATAAATTACTTTGCTTTCGAGTAATTATGTACTTGCCTCCGGATAAATTAAGTACTACGTCTCCGGGTAAAAATGCACTCTGCCTCTGGAAAAATAAAGTACTCCACCTTGGATGAAAAATATACTTCGTCTCTACCCAAATTATGTGTATTCATACTTCTAGGTGAAAAATGTACTCCACCTCCATCCAAATTATATACTACGTCTTCAAGGACATTGATAAGCTCGTAAATATCGTATATTTTATATATCGTTTACCTCGTTTTTAGTGATATATAAGCAAGAATTGAGTAATTATGAGCTAAAATGGTTTATTTTGAGTTTTGTAGGGTTTAAGTGAAGAAAGAGATAAAATTGATCACAAGAGTGGAGTAAAAATGCAAAATTGGAATTTATGTGCACCAACAAGGAGTGATTTGGACACAGTTTGGTAGATTGAGCATAACTTTCTTGTCTGAGTCCCAATTTGGATTCTTCAAGATGTTTTGGAATGTAAGACAAAGATCTACAACTTTCATGTTTTTGAGTTTTGTCAAATTCGGCCTGCATTATGGTCATTATCGAGGAGGAAATTAGAGCAGGTGCTATTAGGCGTGACCAAGATGCAGCGCCTAGGCGCCAACTCCAGTAGCTCCATCTTTAGTTCTAGAAGCAGCCTCGCCCAAGCGTGACCAACATGCCGTGCCCAAGCCCGCATAGTTGGATAGGTCTTATAATTTCGCTTATTTGCAAGAAAAGTTCTCCTACGGACCCGTTTACGTGGGAATTTGTGTACTTATCATCGCAGAGCCTCAAAACCCTAATTGTACCTATAAATACACCAAGAGAAGGAGAGGAAACAAGAATCATCATCAGCCTTTCTTAGTTTCTTATTTTTGAATAGTTAGAATAATAATTTAGTCGTAAGGTAGATTTTCTCAAATGTTGAAGCTAAAATTTTATTCTCTCGTCAAAACTTCAAGATTCAACGATTCCAACATTGATTTGGTTGTAATTATTGAGTTTGATTTATTTTTATGCAATTTCATTCTTGTTTTGATTGCGTTCTTGTACTATAATTATCGTACTTGTCTTATTGCGTTTAGATTCTTGATTGCTTCGGTATTTGAGTAGTTAGGGTTTTATTGGATCGTTTTTAAATTCTCGCTCTTGATTAAGCTATTCTTCCATGTAGAGTAGACTGATTCAGGGTTTCAATCATATTTAATTGCTTTTTGTAGGAATAGTATTTTGCATTATTGTCTTTATTTTAATTTCTCACAATTAAATTTAGTTTAAGTTTAGTCAAAAACTGTTGATTATTTCGTCTAACTAGTAAATAGGCTTGTGAACCTAATACTTGTTCCGATAGTCCTTGTGGGAATAATCCTTAATCATCCTATATACAAACTTACCTCGTATACTTGTGAGTGTGTGGGAATTGATTAGGATAATTATGGTTTTATTTTATCACTTGTTCATTGTTTTCAAAAACCGAATCAGCATTCTACCAAACAAGTTTTTGGCGTCGTTGCCGGTAACTATTTTTGTTTGGTAACAATATTAGGTGCAGTGAGTTTTAATAGATTAGACATTTTATTTCTTTTTCTATTTATTTACAATTATCCCTTATCTAATTTTGTTTGGATTATAACTTCAATAGTTGATCTTTGATCTTTACACATTCTTTCATGCAGTTAATGTTCAGATACTCATTCGTCCAATCAACCACATCATCCGATTGACTTATAAATTGAACGTACTATATGTAGAAACCGCAGATGATAAGACTAAAACCCAGGTGACAATCTAATAGAGAATCCAAACCACCCTGTGAATGAACGAGAGGAGACTGCAGGCAACAATGGCAACCAAGTTAATACAAATTCTAACCCCCCGATAGCTTAGAGATTATTCCATACCTAATTTTGAGGGGGCGAGTTCTAGCATTGCTTAGCTACCCGTGCAAGCGAACAACTTTGAAATCAAGCCTACATTGATACAAATGCTCCTAAACACATGCTTTGTTTAGAGGAGGACCAAATGAAGATCCCTACAAGCACTTAATCAGGTTTGAGGAGGTCATTGATACATTCTGATACAATGGAGTCCACCCCAATTGTATTCGGACGAGAGCATTCCCATTTTCTTTATGCGATAGAGCAAGATCGTGGCTGCAGTCATATAGATAAGTCAGTACTTTCACAACATGGAACCAACTCACTCAAAAGTTTCTAGCCAAACACTTTCCACTGGCTAGGAGATGTAAATCCGAAATGAGATCACATAATTTAGACAAATCACGGGAGAGAGCTTAGGCGAGGCGTGGGATTGCTTCAAGGAATTGTTAAGGAAGTCTTCGCACCATGCAATACCACTGTGGTTGCAAGTCCAAACTTTTTATATTGGATTATTTTCGGAGATGAGATTGATAGGTGATGCTAGAGTAGGAAGTTCTTTCCCCTACAAGACTGTGAAAGAAGCGCAAGAGTTGTTTGAAGCAATGGCATTCGCTCATTACTATCATGGAGCAATAATTCTCGTAGTTGGACAACAACAACAAGTGAATTAAGCCAATGTCTAACAATGAGGTATGCCTAATTATGATACTTTCTTATCTCAGCAGAACATGATGACGAGTACCATTACAAACTTGAACTAATGCTACAAAGAACATGGGAAGGAGTTCGGTGAACTCTCTCTTATATTGGGTTGACATCTCAAGGGATCTTGAGTTATGATTTCTGTAGAGGAAATCACCAAAATGGCTTTTGTAAGACTTCGATGATGCAAGATGAGTAGGTTCAATATGTTTCTAATCAAAATTTTAACTCATATAATCAGCTCACATACTATGGCAATATATACAACCCTTCTTGGTGAAATCTTTTGAACTTTTCTTGGACTAGCCAAAACAATGTCCAAAATTCTTCATTTCAGCCCAACCAACAATGGCAAAATTTTTCCAACCAAACTTCATTATCTAGACCGTATCAACTACCTCATCAAAGGTATGCCCAAAACTTTCCCCCTCAACAAAATAGCTCATACCAAACTTTACCACCAAGACCACCATCTCAAAATCCAAATTATCCTACATATGTGAATCATGATACACACAATGATATTTTGAGAGATTGCAAAGGGAGTATGAAAATTTGCAGGCTACCATGAGGAACCTTGAGCTATAATTAGGAGAAATAGCTCATTTCGACAAAACAATGCGAGACCGGTTGGAGCATTGTCGAGTGATACAATCCCAAACCTAAAAGAGCAATGCAATGCTATCTCCCTAAGAAGTGGAAAAGAGTTATTTGTGCCAAATGAAAAACAAGAGGATGGTAAAGGAAAAGAGAAGAAAAACTCCAAGGAGATTGAGGAGAAGAATAAAGTTGGTTGTGATGATGACAAGATGATAAAGGTGGATGAAAGAAGAAGCTAAAAAAGAAGCACGTAGTCGAGCCTTTGAATTTTCATCCTTCGGTTTCCATTCTTTCAAAGGCTCAATAATTCCAGAAAGGAGGAAAAATATAAGTAATTTTAACACTTAATCAACATGTTCAAAAAGGTTAATGTCAACATTCCTGTGGTTGATGTGCTCACCAAAATGCCCAACTACGTGCGGTTTATGAAGGATTTATTGGCACGGAAGTAGAAATGGGATGATGGTGTGAAAATTTATCTCGATGCCAAGTGTAGTGCAATTTTCAACGGTAGATTATCCCCTAAACTCAAAGATCTTAGCAACTTCTCAATACCGGTGAATATTGGAGGAATAGCGCTACATCATTCACTTTGTGATTTAGGGGATAGTATTAACATTATGCCAAAATCCATTTATAATATGTTAGGAATCACCAACGCTAAACCGACTAACGTACACTCCAATACAGACTAGATGTGTATAAGAGACCATATGGCTTGTTGGAGGACGTGCTTGAGGTGCAATTAGAGAAGTTGGTGTTTTCCATCAAATTTCTTATACACATCTACATGGCAAAGACAATGAAATACCATTGATTCTTAGGAGGCCATTTTTATCAACCGCACATGCATTGATAGATGTTAATAAAGGGAAGTCGATTTTGCAAATTGAAAATGAATCAGTTACAAATTGATGTTTATGATTATAATGATAATTTCCTATTTTTGAAGAAAAATGTGCTAATCATTCACTTGATCCTTCTATTGGCAGGTCAAATGAAGAATCAAAACCACCCGACGACAGATGCGTGTGGGGTACGAAATGATCAAGAAAGTTGTGCAAAGCATCCAAAAGTTTGTGAGGTCCAAAAATTTAAAGAGTGCAAAAAGAAAAGGAAATGGTTCAAAAAATAATTAAATGTGCTACTGAGAACATTGGCTTTGGTGACTACAAGAAAACGTGGATTTCTTCAAGAAAAAATTGGGAATCAAGAAATAACAGTTAAGAAGAGTGGGATTAAACTTTTCACATGAAGGCCTAAAGGAAGGTGATGGCCAACTACCCTAACATGTTTCACATGAGCGAGAGTGCAATAGTCGAGCCTAAGATTATAAACAAGGGCGCTACATGAGAGGCAACTCATGTTTTTTTTTTTAATTTTGTTTCTTATGTTTTTGTTTGGTTTCTTGGTTTTATTGTTTTTCTTAATGTCTTAAGGGTTTTTATGTTTTATTTTTGTTTTAGTGGTTGATGTTTTTGACTTCGACTCAAGGGTATTTAGTTCAACATATACGGCACCAAATGTTCTTTATTGATAGAGAAGCTTCCCTTTTTCCCTTTCTTTTCTTTATTTTTGCATTAGGGAAAATGCTATACTCTAAGTGTGGGGTGGAGTGTTTTCTTAATTTCTGTTTGTTTGGTAGTTTGTTTGTTCATTTGTTCAATTCTTTCTTTCATAATTGTAGCTTAGCTTTTGATTTGAGAGTTTTTCAAATTTTTGAAAATTTTGTTCACAAATTGCTTTGCATGTTTCTTTGATTTTTTACTTGATAATTTTTTAGCTCAGTTTTCATAAGTAGGGTAGTCGGTGTTAATATTTTATAAATGAATTAGAATTTTTGAAAACTGATAGCCCTTCAATGTTATAGCCTTTTGGTACTAAGAGATAATTGTGTAGATTCACTTATATTACATTTCAAACACTTGCTTTATTATATTTTTGTGGCAAAATTTTGGATAATTTGATTTGATTTAAAGATGAGGATAGCCATTTCTTTGGACGTCAAAAACATTTCAAGACAATCCTACTATGTGAAATTTATCCCTAGAACCCTACTTGAGCCTTAACTTGTTTTGAATGGACAGAAGCACCATTCGTTTTTTTTACTAACTCATTTTTTATCTACCTTTGTAAGCTATACTAAATGTACTTCAAGAACTTTAATGCTGCATTGATTGTTTAGGGGATATAAAGATGGAAGGTAGTTGCATGAGAGTGTTAGAATGAATGGTGTACAATTTAAGGTGTAGGGGTGTTTAAAAAATGTGTTGACTATAGCAGATGGTGCCCATCGCTGGCACCTGCATTGGAGTATTTCAGGTGGTGCCCATCACTAGTAGTTGTAGTCGAGTGTTAGCAGGTAGTGCCTATCAATGGTATCTGCTTAGATTTTTTTTTTTATGGGTAGTGCCTATCACTGGTATCCATTTTGGAAAAAAAAAAGATGGAAAATGAAGTAGCATTTTGATTCAAAGAAGAAAAAAAAGGAAGATATTTTTACAAAGCGTTGGTGAGTAAGGTTGAAATTGAAAAAATAGAATTTTACTTTACCACTTGTTGCACAATTATTTTTACGGAAAATACACATCTAGATGGTATAAGAGACAATACACAGGTTTTAATATTCAAAAAGAAGTTTTAGTTAATAAGACGCATATTAATTTAAAGCTGTTTTTCTTAATTTGTTTATCCTTTTCTCTTTTTTTGTTAGCCAAGTCCTTAGCCTTACATTACAAGCTAAAAATCTTACCTAATTTAAGTCGAGTCAGTTATCTACATTAATGGAGAAATGTAAGAAGAGTAAGCATAGAGTATTTAGAAAAATTCAAACGGGTTTGCATGATTTGATATAAATGTCTTAAAAGTTATTTTTGTATGACATGCACACACTTATACTGGAAGTCATGTATAGGGGTTTATTATCATTAGACTATTTTCCTTATGATGGTTTGGTTCTTGGTTTTTTATTTGGATAATTGATGAGGTGTGTTGAGTATGTTTGTGATTTATTTCTATATTTTGCTCGAGGACAATTAAAAACTAAGTGTGGGGTAGTTGATAAGTTTGCAAATATCATATATTTTATGTATTGTTTACCTCATTTTTAGTGATGTATAAGCAAGAATTGAGTAATTATGAGTTAAAATAGTTTATTTTGAGTTTTGTACGGTTTGAGTGAAGAAAGAGTTAAAATTGATCACAAAATTGGAGGAAAATTGTAAAATTGGAATTTGTGTGCACCAACAAGGAGTGATTTGGACACAATTTGGTAGATTGAGCATAACTTTCTTGTCTGAGCTCCAATTTGGATGCTTCAAGATGTTTTGGAAATTAAGACAAAGATCTACAACTTTCATGTTTTTGAGTTTTGCCAAATTCAGCCTGAATTATGGTCAAAATCGGAAGGAAATTAGAGCAGGTGCTGCCAGGCGTGACCAAGATGCAGCACCTAGGCGCCAACTCCAGTAGCTCCATCTTTGGTTCTAGAAGCAGCGCCCAGGCAAGACCAATATGTAGTGCCCAAGTGGGCATCATCCGATAGGTCTTATAAGTATAAGATTACTTATTTTGCAAGAAAAGTCTACCTGTGGGCTTGTTTACGTGGGAATTCATGTACTTATCATAAACCCAGAGCCCCAAAACACTAATTTTACCTATAAATACACTAAGAGAAGGGGACGAAACAAGAATCATCATCAGCCATTCTTAGTTTCTTAGTTTTCAATAGTTAGAATAATAATTTAGCCGTAGGATAGATTTTCTCAAGTATTCAAGTTATAATTTTGTTATCTTGTCAAGAATTCAAGATTCGACAATTATCAACATTGGTTTTCGCTGCAATTACTGAATTTGATTTATTCTTATGCAATTTAATTCTTGTTTTGATTGCGTTCTTATCCTTTAACAATCGTTTGTCTTAAAGTTAAGATTCTTGATTCTTCCGTATTTGAGTAGTTCTGTTTTATACACATCGTTTTTAAATTCTTGTTCTTGATTAAATTGTTGCAAGTAGAGTAGATTATTTAAGGTTTCAAACAATTATATTTAACTACTTTCCAATCAATAGGAATAGTATTTTATATTCTTGTCTTTATTTTAATTTCTCGTGATTAATAAATTTAGTTTTAGTCTAGTCAATAACTCTTGATTAATTCATTTAACTAGTAAATAGGCTTGTGAACCTAGTACTTGTTCCGATAGTGCTCGTGGGAACGATCCTTACTTATCTTATATACAAACTCACCTCGTATATTTGCGAGTGTGTAGAAGTTAATTAGAATAATTAAAGTTTTCTTTTATCACTTGTTCATTGTTTTCAAAAATCTAATCTACATTCTACCAAACAGTCATGCCTTACTAGCACCTTCTAGGGTTTCCTCTAGTCATACCCTCTAAGGTGCAATACTTTCTCACACTTTTCAAGGTTTAGTCTTACTGACACTCTCTAGGATCACACCTTATTCGCCCTTTTAGGATTGGTCTATACTCATGCCCCTAGGGTAAAAAACTTGCTCACACCCCCAAAGTTAAGCCAAGCAAACATCCTCTGGGGTCACATACTTCTGAAGAGTCAAAAGCTACATCTCCTGGGATCTAGCATCCTTCGTAGGTCACATCTTGCCCGCACCCTTCGGGTAGAGCACCCTACTTATGCCTCTTCAGTCTAATCAACTTCTTTGGAGGCTCCAAGGTGCATTCTAAAAATGTCTAGACTCATGCCATTCATTACCTCACATTTCTCTACCTCACTTACTCCGTCTTATCTTATCTTACTCAGGTGGTACTCCCTACTGAAGTGGTACCTTCCACTCAAGTGGTACCCCTCATTCGAGTGGTACTACCCTCTCAAGTAATGACCACTTTCTAAGTGGTACCACCCTATCAATGGTGACCCTCTTTTGAGTGACACCTCTCGTCTAAGTGGTATCACCTTCTCAAGTGGTGACTCCTTCTCAATGGTACCATCACATCAAGTAGTAATCCCTCTTAACTTGGATTTTTTCACCTAGAGAAATAATTTTCTAAAGTTTGCAATTGGTTTCGATCAATTTTACGACTCCGTCTGGAATAGAGTCAGATGATAACAACGTCAAAAAAATTATTACTCTCAATTTGACTTGAGAGTGGGGGACAAGTAATGATACCAAAAAATATGCACACAAAAAATTGTACACGTGTCGAGGCCATGTTCGCTAGTAATGTAACGATCCAAGTTGACCTTCCCGGAAAAGGGACCAAATAAACTGCTTGCCTGGTTATCACCATGGCTCAGAAAAACTAAAATTTTTAAATTTATATAAATAGATCCTCAAACTACTAGCTGGATTCAAATCTTCCAAAGAATAAAATAATAAAATAATTTTCTCCTAAGTAACCTAATTACAATGATAATAATGAAAACTTAAATCCCCTGACTTATACAGAACAAACTTAACTATAAAATACTCATATGCCACCTATACGTTATTTCAGGTTCTCTTCAAAGCAATCAATTCTTTGTTTACAAAACATTAAACTTTCCAATGATGATCACAGTTTTTCACTTGAGCATTACCTTGACACATTCTTGATGTTAAGTCTCTCATTTTGATTCATTCAAAATAATTTTCAAATTATGTTGAACGAAAACCCAATGAGACTCATTGTCTGTGCAAAAACATTTAAATAAAAGTTATCAAGAGACACTTTCGGAAAATGGGCTAGAGTTTCTGTTGAACCCCAGTTATGTTAATCATGTTTTGATGATGACCAAATCATACTAATGGTTTGATAACAAGTGTGCAGAAAAATAGGTAGGTTCGGACGCAAATGATCGTCCGAACAAAACAACCACAACATTTCACGGACGCAAATGACTGTCCGAGTGACAGAGCTTCGGACGATGGTAATCGTCCAACACAAAGAATTTGAAGCAAGCCTCGAACGAAGAACAGCGTCCGATCATATTTCCAGAAGACTTTGCTTCGATCGGATGCATGTTCGGACGTATCCTCGGACGTCCGAACGAATACCCTCAGAGAACGGACGCAGTGTCGGACGCAAGGTTTAGCGGCCGTCCGAAGGTCCAACGGCTAGACAGCTCGGACAGTCATTTGCGTCAGAAGCTTCTAATGATGTTTGGCCTGAACTTATAACGGCTAGTTTTCCAGTAAACAGAAAATAGCCGTTGGGAAGTTGTTGAAAGCAGATATTTGGCAACTATAAATACCCCTAGGTCTGAATTAATGAAAAAGGGACTTCTACATTGATTACAAATAATTCTTGAGCTATTTGAGAGAAATAGTGGGTACAAGTGTTGTAATAGTGTAGGTAGTGTGAAAAGAGTTTAGAAGTGTAAGAGTTCTTCAAGTGTAAGAGTGGAGAGATAACAATTGTAACAAAGGGAGGTTGTGAGTGTAAAACTCTTGGCTCAACTAAAGGAAATTAGTGTGAGCAAGAGTGATCCTCATTTGTGTACAAGAGGTTATTGTCTCACCTACTTTGAAGAGACTTTTAGTGGCTAAACTTCAAGTTGTGAACTTGGTAGTTGCCTTGTAAGAAGCTCTTTGCAGTTGTAAGCTCCAACCTTGAGAAGCTTGGGAGTTTGGTTTGATTCTTTTAATCTCAATATTTTTATTTGTTCTTTAAGCTTAAATTGTTGAATATCCATTGTATTCATTTGTGCTTAAGTTTTTATTTGGTGCATAAAGTTTGAATTTCTATTAAGCACATAAAAAGGATTGTTTTTAGAGACAACCTAATTCCCCCCCTCTTAGGTTGCTTTTGGGGCCAACAATTGGTATCAGAGCTTGGTCTCATATATTGAGCTTAACCGCTTTTGAGTAAAAATCATTATGGCAACCAATAATGCTTTATTTTTAGAGGGGCATTCTATCACTAGACCTCCCATGTTTAATGGCATTAATTTTGTTTATTGGAGGGATAGAATGAAAATTTTTGTTTAATCTAATGATATTGATTTATGGTATATTATTTGTGAAGGTCCTTTAGAAGCTAATATTTTTGATGAAAATACTCATAGATTAAGGCCTAAGACTAGATATGAGTTAAATGCACAAGATAAAATAAATTTATCTTTAAATGCTAAAGCCATTAATATTTTGTATAATGCTTTGGATGCAGATCGGAGTTTTCTAAAGTAAAAGGGTGCATATCGGCCAAGGAGATATGGGACAAATTGAAAGAAATCCATGAAGGAAGTGAAGATATTAGAGAGCAAAAGAAGTCACTTCTTGTGGCTAAATATGAATCCTTCAAAATGGAACCTCATGAGAACATTGACAAGATGTATTTTAGGTTCAATGATATGGTAAAGGATTTGGAAGGTTTGGGTAAAGAATATTCTTTGGGTGATAAGAATAGAAAAATTTTGAATGCTTTACCTAAGGAATGGGAACCTAAATCCATTGCCATAGAAGAGTCTAAAAATTTAAATTCTATGGCTATTGATTCATTGATCAATTCTCTAACCTCATTTGAATTGAAGTTGAAATACAAGCTACAAGATGAGGAGGCAAAGGGAAAAAGAAGCATAGCATTTAAAGCTTCATCAAAAAGGAGAAAAGACTCAAAGAAGCCTCACTTCAACAACTTCCAAATCACTTGGGATGATTGCAATTCGGATGGGCAGAGGTTGAAGAAGGATATGAGGAGGCTCAAATGGCTTTTATGGCACTTGGCGATAATGAGGTAACCTCTAGTTGTGATTCTTGTGATGATTCATGTGATAATGATGATGCTTGATGTTGAATCATTTATTTTAAAAATGCATGAATGTTTGAAAGAATCATATGCTATGATGTTTATAAGAATTAGAAAAATTAAAATTAATACTTTATTGAGTGCCAACTCAAAACTTTTGCATAAAAATAATTCTTTGACAAAAGAAAATGATGTTTTGAAAAAAAATTTGTTGGAAAAATCAATGATTTGGAAGAACAAGCTTCATTGAAAAAGAGATTAGATGATCTTGATGTTACTTTGAAAACAAAGAAAGAAAATGTTTTTGAAAAGAAAAGAACTAGAAATATGTTTTTGAACAAAAATTTTATCACCTTTAGAAAAAATAATTTGTGCTTTGTTAAATCTAAATCTTCTTTTATGGCAATAAGAATATTATTTGTAATTATTGTCATCAATATACATGGCCATATAAAGAAAAATTGTTATGTTAAAAGAAATAAAAAATTGGGAATAAACTCTATTTGGGTGATTAAGCATGCTACTAATCCAATTGGACCCAAGAAAGTTTGGGTACCAAAAGTTGTTACTTAACTTTGCATGTAGGTATGCTTGAAGAGCACTAAAGAATTCAAGATGTGATTATCTTTGAAGGGTGTTCATGGCAGATGAGCTAAAATGATATTGAAATGGGTAACTTCTAAAATTTTGTGTGCTTTCATTTATCAAGTTGAACTATATTGTGTTTCAGGGTCTCTTATACAATCTAGAATGCTAGGAAATTTGTATCCCCATTTTTTCTTATAATAAGTCACAACTTGTAAAAGAAAGGGGGAGCATTCAAATTTTTTTGAAGTGTTTTCTCTTAATTGCATCACACATGCTTCATTGTTTTGATGATGCTTTTGGTAAGGAATGAGCGAAAATGGTTTTGGTCCTTATTCGTTGCATAAATTCTGTCATTTCTTATGGAACACATATTCTTGAACGGAAGAATTGTTTTGTATAACTTGACTCATTCTCCATGTACTCATTATATTCATCTTTCAAGGGAGAGAATAAACTTAGGGGGAGCTTAAATTGCATTATTTATCTTATGTTTTGATAATGCCAAAAGGGGGAGAAATAATGGACAAATTCTCATGTGTTGTACTTCATATTTTATGGTTGTTTTTTGAATTGTCCAATTGATAACGCAGTGCCGGACGCAAGGTTTAGCAGCGGCCGTCTGAACGGGTTTCAAAAATTATTGGTTGATGCGTTAGATGTGTATAAGAGACAGCTTGTGTGCAGAAAAGCAGTAGGTTCGGACGCAAATGATCGTCGAACAAAACAACCACAAGACTTCACGGACGCAAATGACTGTCCAGTGAGAGCCGACGATGGTAATCGTCCGACACAAAGAATTTGAAGCAAGCCTCGGGCGAAGAACAGCGTCCGATCATATTTCCAGAAGACTTTGCTTCGATCGGACGCATGTTCGGACGCATCCTCGGACGTCCGAACGAATACCCTCAGAGAACGGACGCAGTGTCGGACGGCCGATGCAGCAGGAGTGCGTCCGAACAAACTAGCCGTTGGACCGTTCGGACGGTTGCTGCTAAACCTTACGTCTGACACTTCTTTTTATGGGAGGACTGTCTCTTATACACATCTAGATGTGTATAAGAGACAGGCATTATAATTGTCAAGCAAAGTCTTCGAAATATGATCGGACGCTGTTCTTCGTCCGAGGCTTGCTTCAAATTCTTTGTGTCGGACGATTACCATCGTCGCTCGTCACTCGGACATCATTTGCGTCTGTGAAGTCTTGTGGTTGTTTTGTTCGGACGATCATTTGCGTCCGAACCTACCTGATTTTCTGCACACTTGTTATCAAACCATTAGTATGATTTGGTCATCATCAAAACATGATTAACATAACTGGGGTTCAACAATCTCCCCCTTTTTGATGATGACAAATCAATTGGACAATTCAAAAAACAACCATAAAATATGAAGTACAACATCATGAGAATTTGTAGATTATTTCTCCCCCATTATGGCATTATCAAAACATAAGATAAATAATGCAATTTAAGCTCCCCCTAAGTTTATTCTCTCCCTTGAAAGATGAATATAATGAGTACATGGAGAATGAGTCAAGTTATACAAAACAATTCTTCCGTTCAAGAATATGTGTTCCATAAGAAATGACAGAATTTATGCAACGAATAAGGACCAAAAACTATCAAAGACAAGTGGAATAACTTAATTAGAAACACAATATGCCAAATAAAATTCTTTTAAATCGTTTAACAATTTCAGTAATCAATTACGTATTTATTCTATGAGTAGTCAGAACAAGATACTCAAAATCTTTTAGCTAGAATCACATCATTAATAAATTGAAAACTGTGATTGCTATCAAGTAGATATACCTGTAAACTCAAAACATCATAAGAATTTTATCAGATACTTGGTTAGCTTAGCTAACTCATTCGTCAACCTTATCCCCCTCATTTATTGTGTTCACAAACTTTAAGCAATATCAACAAACCACATTTCGCTTAGATGACAGCCAACAACAGGTTGGGAAATCTAGAATATCCCCACAAAATTTTGTCTAAACCGTACAAGACCAACTTCTAGTCTTGTCGGATAGACGGCCGTGGCCAAATCGTCGTTAGTCCAATGCTTTCTTGATTTTCATGAGCTAGCATATAGAAGGGCCCAGAACCTCTCTAGCAAAGCTGGGTTCACAGCCTCAATAGAATTTATTTTTGAATATACCAAAATAGAGATACAAATTTTACAATATCGCAAACAAATGTAAATTACAAAATCTAGCTGAAAATAGATTCCATAAAATTTTTGTTTCTCTAAAAGTCATTTTTTCTCTCATTAAAGTATTCGAATAAAGTCATGAATATATTAAAACAAATGAAGAAAAACAATTTGGATAATGATCGATTGATTCTTCAAGAGTTTGACAAAGAATTTAAAAGTCAACATTTTCCAATTCCAAGTAAATTGTGACTTAAACAACTCCATGTATCATTAAGTAAAGTAAAATTAACAGTTCTCTATCATTTATTACAAAATTTTCTCAATACATATGTTTCCAATTTTCAAATATGATTTTCAAGAGTAGTTCTTGTGAAATTCATTTGTAAAATATATGATTTTGTAAGTATATTTTCGAAAAGTGTATTCACTTTTATTAATTGCAACTTGGAATCAAACGTACACATTTTCTTTCTCTATCTCTTCCTCACTTCCTTTTTCAAAACTTATCAACTCTATTTTTGTTTCTCTTAATGAGTTATTTTCTCCTTTTATAATGGTTGAAACATTCCAAACTCATTAATGAGCAAAGAGAACTCTTCTATACACATCTAATTATTGATTCATGATTAACCTTATTTGCTACAAAAAATGTCCTTCAATTTTCTGCTTCTTGTTTATCTCTTACAAACTCTCAATCTCCCTTACCACAATTTATCATGAATAGATATACTTACTCATATCCATTAACAAGAATAAATAAATAGTTTTGTAACTCATCTCTTAACTATGCCAATACTTATAATCCCTTATTAATTTATGATTTTAATTCTTCTCAATAACTACAATAATTTAATTCCATTCCAGTTACAAAAAGATCTCATTTCCACTCTCGTAGTTTCCATATTTATTTTCTCTCATACTAATCAATGTCTTGTATTAATTAAGCTAATTATTTTTTTCCTATACATGGCTAATAACTCACCTCATTAACAATCATTTATATAATTCATAATACTACAAATGATACGATCACCAATTAAATTTATCACACAACTAAATCTCTAATGTATTCATCGATTTTACTATTTTATTCTCAAAATTCAAAGTAATTTGATTTCAAAATTGACTGTTGTTAAAAATTTCTCCTTAAGTTGTATGTGAGACATCACAAGTGGCATTTTGGTAATATTATCCTCATAACCAAAGTAGGCTTAAATGGTTCAAAAAAATACTTACGAACCTGCGAATCAACTCGATCCAGACTTAGCTAAAGGTATAAAAATTAAAATGCCTGTTTAACTCAATACATTTTGACATTTTTAAGTTCTGAATTCTCTCTGAATTATTATCTCCAATCTAAGTACTGATTTGAGTGTCAAATCCTACTCCAGAGAACATAATCTTACACTCTTTTCTCTCAAGTGTTCTGAATGTGGTTATTATGCTTTAGAATTAGCGTTGAGCAAATTTCAACGTCAACAATGAAGGAGAGATTTCATGTGAAAGTTTTAACAGTGGACTTGCATGGACTGATTTCATCCAAGAATGATTCGAAGATTTGTAAGTTGAGTAATATTAGTATCTTTAAAAAAGCAAAGAAAACATTTTATTTGCTAATTTATCCTTGTGTCAGTTGAAAATTCATTATGCAAGTGTTTTTTTTTAGTGCTCTTTTAAGAGAAAGTAGCCTTTCTGAAACAAGTGGCATGCATAGGTCTTTCCCCTACAAATCGTGTAGATTTAAATTACTTGCATCACTTATTTTTTACCTATGATGGTTTTATCTAGTATTCAGCCATCAAAGTTATGAGATATCTAATTGGCACTAGATAATTGATATTGAGAATCATATTTACTTTTTCTTTCAGAAAAACAAAATTAATAGTCTCTCACATTTTATATTTATATTTTTTTAATTTATCACATTCAAATTGATATATTTTCATCCCTTACAAATTCAAAATGCACCAATTTAATCCCTTGACATAATTACAGGTGTATTTTAGCCAAAAACATGCATATCACACGCACATTTTTAGAAGCAAAATTGGTTAAATGTTACCCTAAGCACTAAATTGTCCAAAAGAACTTAAACATAACCACTCACCGCCCAACTAGACCACCATTATTCCTCTACCCTATCCTTAGGGGAAGGGGTTGCAATGTATGAGGAAAGGGAGGAGAAGCGCTCGGGAAGATAGGGCTACAAGAGAGAGGGAGTAGGTTTGGTGTTGCAAGGTGAGGAATAAGAGGCTTAGAGCAGTTGGTGTTGTAGGGGGTGGCGAAGGGGAAGCAATGAGGGAGAGAAATGTGATGCTGATAGTGGTTGAGAATTTTTGGATGGTGGATGGCGGACATTTTAGGTAATATCGTTTAATATTTAAAATTTGTGTGTTGTCAATTTTAAATATGAAAAATGTGACATGTGATATGTATGTAACCTTCGATATACACCTTCTTTTGAGTTTGTGATGTGTATAAAATATATGCATCATTTTAAATGTAAAAGATTAAAAAATGTAAACGTAAAATATGAGAAAATATTAAGATCATTTTCCCTTCCTTTATATATATATATCTTAAAACAAAATATAATTTAAGTGATAAAATATATTTTTTATAATTTGATTGAGTTACTAAAATATAGGAGGAGAGGTAATTTACTGCTGAGAAATAATAAAAGTTATCTTCAACTCTCACATGTTCACCTGCACATTTGTCTCACATACATATATTTACAATTGGTACATGAATGACAATGACGTGTAATTTAAATGGTAAGATATATTTTCTATGATTTGATTGAGTTATTAGAATCTAGGGGAGAGGTAGATTTATTTTTATTTTTTATTTAAGAAGAACAATCGGTGTATGAATTACTGTTAATGATCCAATCAATGAAAGTAATTACCAGTGCCGAATTTCCACATGGACTAGGGAGAGAGAGTGGATAAGGGTGCGCTAAGCATTTTGGTGAGTTCGAAATGATCCATGTTGGAAAAATAGCTATCGTCCATTTGAGAATGAAACTAGATTTTGGGTTTAATTACACTTTATCTCTTGAACTCAGATCCTACTTGTATTTATTCTCCCCCTGAACTAAAATATTACACGCTTTGCCTTTTCTGAAACATTCCCTAATACAAGTAAATATAAAAGAATGATATAGAAATTTGTTTTGTCAAAAACACACTCCCCAAATTTGTGGACAAATTTGCTTTTCATTTATTTAATTTTTAATGATTCCATGTTAATTTTTTAAAATTATTCCATGAAGTAATTTTATTTTTATAGTAACTAAACATATTAAAAATAAATTAGTAAATAAAATATTTTGAATATGGAAAGTAAATATTTGGAAATAAAATTAGTAAGTACATATTTTAGTTACTAATTTGAGTTTTAATATGTTTAGTTATAGAAAAATAAAAATGAACAAAAAATATTTATAAAAATTATTCTTTTGTGCTTACTAAATAAATGGAATGATTATAAACTAAATAAATGGTTTTTTCCACAAATTTTGGAGGGTAATTTTTTCAAAAACAAAATTTTCCATAATTCTTTTATATTACTTATTAGGGAATCTTCTTAAAAAAGGTAAAATGTATATTTTTTAAATTTAAAGGGTAAAGTATACTTGAGATTTGAGTTCAGAGGGTAAAGTGTGATTAACCCTAGATTTTACTCTTCAGTTATACAATGTTACAAGGAAGCAAGGGGGAAAAAAGAGTAAGCATCTCAAATTCTACTATCTTCTAGAAACCTAGCCACAAAGCGAAGTTAAGCCAAGGAGAAGATAAATGGTGAGGGATAAAAAAGTTCAAGAAAGAATGTGTTGGTTGTTGATTCCTGATTGTTTGTAACATGAATTCCTAAAACTGGTTGAGGTCGAAGAGTAAAGGGTTGCCTTGCATGATAATAATAAATGAAAAAAAATGACAATTGAAGTTTACCAGACCCTTGCTTCTTGGTTCAAGCAATGACTTCGATTATGGATAATATATCTCCTACCTTTGTTAAGATAACTATTATTTAAAATATTTATACTAATAATTTTTGGATGTAATGTTTATGAGATAAAAAATAATTAAAAAGCTATGTTAAAAAATAATTTCATAATATTATTTTAAAAAGGAATAATTTCACAAACATCCCCTGAGGTTTACACTAATGTCATTTGGTATCTTTGAACTTTCAAAAGTTTCACAAACCTTCCTTAACTTTATATTTGGTGTAATAATTTCAACACAAATGATTAAAATATTATTTAAGGAAAGAGATAAGCAATTTTTATTCCATCATTACCACAAATAACAAAATCAATTTATTACTATGGTTGACAAAAAGATAAAAAAATTTAAGGATTTAAATGCAATTGTGAGAGATTAATGTTATGATGCAAGTTTTTATGTTTGTCACCAATTAATATCAAAAAATTACATGTTCTTCTTTGTTAGTTTATGAGCTTGTGATTTGCCAAATAAAAATAGTCATATTTATTTTATAATAGTATGTAACTTTTTTTTTTTACATTTTTCAAATTTTAGACTCATACAAGCACATTAATATGTGTACAAAATTTTATATTTAACTAAATAAAAGGAATTAATGAAAAAATAAACTTTAATTTATGTTAATTTACGAGTTTGCGATTTTTAAAAAAAAATATCAACCACATTCATTTTATATATGCATATGTATATGTAGTGTATTTCTATCGAAAATTATATTTTAATTTTTTTAGTTTAGAAGTTTGTGATTCCATATATAAAATAGCAATCACATTTATTTTATTATATATACTCCAAATAATATTCTAATCAGACCAAGACAAGCATATTAAAAGTAAGGGTATTCAAAAGTCAGTTAAGTCAAACTTTCAAATTGAGTTAAGTCAAAAAAAAATTGACTTGACTTATTCGACTTTTTTTCGACTTTAATTCAAAATCAAATTAACTAAACGACTTCTCAACTCAACTTTAAGTTCAACTTCCAAGTCAAATTATCCGTCGAATACCAATCTACAAATTGACTAGTTTGACTGGTTTAATGGTCGAACAAGTCTTTCGACTTTGTTGGTCAAATACCGGTCAAATAAGTCGAACAAAAATTATTATATATATCTAGATGTATATATATATAAGATGAATATTATTATTTTAATTTATTAATGTATTTGTGTATATAATCTCATAGTCATAATTATTCTAAATTCTTAATAATTAAGTATGTTAATAACTGATAATATTATTTTTTGTTAATACTTAAATATCTTTTATTCGTATAATTGTTGGTGTTATGTATAATTTATGTACTTATGCATTAATATAAGTATACAACTTATTAATATAACATTTTTGTTTCAATAACTAATTAAATGAATTACTAATTTCTTTTTAATACATATAAATACCAGAGTTATGTAATTATATATACTTAAATATTTATTGAAATATCTATATATAATATATTTATACATGCATATTCTTATGTTTATATACTAAGATCTGTATAATTTATAATTATAATAAAAATATATTTTATATAACGTCTAATTTATATATTGATACAATTATACTACATAACTTATCTGCATAACATTTTTACTGTTAACATTTATTATAAAAAATGCATTACTAACTTACTATTAGTATAGATAGAGTTAGGTAATCATATATATTCTTATGTACTTGTAGGATATAACTTAACAAGGTTGGTGATTCAATAAGATTTTCTATATGAATTGATTTTAGTACGTGATTTTAAATTTGTGATTTTTGTAAATTAATTTTAATATATATATCTTGTATTTTTATTATGTGATTTTTAAATTTGTAAAGTGATACGAAATTTGTGAGATAATGTTATAAATTTTGGAATTAGAATATGTAACATTAAATATTCGATTTATTTGACTTGTTTGACTTACTGGTCGAAGAAGTCGAATTTAAACGATTTGACTTTACTTGAGTTTGGATTTATATGACTTGATTTTGATTTTGAGATTTTCAAGTCGAAAGTCAAATAAGTCAAGTCAAACAAGTCAAATACAAGTCGAATGAACACCTCTATATTAAAGCTTGTGCACAATTTTGCAAATAAATTGACAAAAAATTGTCATAACATTTTAAACTAAAGAATGTCAAATGAAATTATCGCAAACCTTAGGGGAGGTATATAAAATATCCCTATTGTTATTTTATTAAAGTATAAAGGGTATAAATGTTATTTAATGATGAATTGAGCCTCACTTACAAGAGAGGAGAGGTAAATTAGATTTTTAAAAGTTGAGCGGTATTAAGTGATATTAATTTAAAACTAAGGAAAAATTTCCAAAATTATCCTTTTAAAAAAATGAATATTTTAATTGTCCGAACAGAACTATAGACGAAGTAAAAGAGGATTTCTTTGAAACAAAGCACTTCGAACATTCCTACCCACAGAATTCCACCCAAATAACATGGAAATTGACTTATATATTGAATTAAAAGGCAAGAAAGAATAATGCACCGACTATCAATCAAAAAGAAAGAAAATCTAAATGAGGTATAAGCCTCTAAGGGGTCTGTGCTGGTCCGATTTATGCCATAAACGGAAACTAGAGTAATTTTCTAGATGATTGACCAATAACAAACTTCCATTTACTTAAATCCGTGACAATCATAAGAAACAATTCTTTTATTGTGGAGCCTGAAAATGTGAAATTATCAACTCCCACAGTCCTAAATAGTTGACGTCCAATTATCAGGTTTTATGAAGGTTATAAACTATTAGATGGAATAGATTATTTATAAGATACATCTTCATTTTAGATGTGTAATGTGTGATTGAATTACAACTATGTTAGAGCCTTAGTTGGACTTCTAAGTAACGTACCAAGAGGATATCTTAAGTTGTGTGATTTAAGATTTGTGCTGTAAATGATTACAAACATTTAAATACATAGTATTATATTGTATAAATATTTAAAATACAATAATATGATAATTTAATGGTATCTGGAATTGATCTAGTGACATATTTAGTCTCTAAAATTTCATAAAAAATAAATCATATCTCTCGTCTTTCAAGTTTCTATTCAATTAGGACAATTGACATAAAAATAACATAAGTTTGATTTCTATGATCTCTCTACTCTAATAAAAAATTTTCCTCTATCTTTTACTTTCTCTTGTCTAAACTAACAAAAACAGTTTTTTCTCATAATTTTGAACAAAAAAGTATGTTATTTTTCTATCAATTGTACTAACTTAATAAAAATTTGAAAGATAAGAGACGTGATTTATTTTTTATGAAACTTTAGGGACCATTAATATCTAATGAGCCAAACTTTAAGAACAAAAAATAAATTTACTCTAAAATTTCTTATACACATCTAAATTTAGAGACAATTTCCATGTATTCATAGAAAACATCGATCAATAGTACTTATCATCATCTACCAATAGTTATTATGTATCAATAAACACATAAAAAGGACTAATTATAATTTACATCATCTAAACTAATCATAATTTTTTGATTACATTTGTCAATTTCAAGTTAAACACATCGTACCCCAAATTTCAAATTCATCTCATTTTATATCATTTACACATGGGAATTATGATATCATACCAAAGTTCCCTGTAGAGATCTCTAATTCAAGCCACTCAGACTATTTTTGTAGGAATTAACCATAAATTATGATGTTGATTATCGCAAATCTACAATAAAAGTTCATGTTTTACTTGTGCATCAATTGTAAAGTCTAATCTTTGTTAAAAGATGAAAGAATACTTTGTTTTTGTTGCATGTTTTTGTTATAGGTGTAGATTTTATGGAAGTGAATCGTGATTGTGACCTAATTAATGTTAAAGGTTTCCAGTAGTTCAAGCCCTACAATATTGTGGCAATCAACCATGAGTTACCAATATGCATGTTAAAGTATAGAAGATTTCTCGCCAAATGGAACTCGATCACAAGGATAATATCAAAGACAATGGTGCTATTTGGACAGCCAATAATGGAGTATTATTTAATGAATAGTATTTGTTTTTTTACTTCAGTGATTTTTGAAAATAATGATGACTTTTGTAAAAATAGAATAATTATTTGGATACAAAATAAAATTTTGAAATAACCATTTGGATTGGAAATAGGTCCAGCAAAAGAATACCTATTATTTGCTATACCCATTTAAAAATAAAATAATTGCACAACTAATTAAATAACTAATGGATGGTTTTTTATTTAATTCCTTTATTGATTTCCCAATTATGGTGGTGACAATTTTTTATTTTTGTTAGATTTTGAGTAATTTGACTTGCCAAACAAGTTACATATTTCGAATCATGATTGTCAAACGCTTCCACTTATTCAATTTGTCTGTTATTTTAATATTAGACTGTACTTGAGAACGGAGTGTCGATCTTTAAAACATATTCCAAAAAAATGACATTGTTTGACAATCTAAAATAAATTTAAGCCTACAAAATATAGCATTATAATTTGTGAGCAATTAGAGATAGGCCTGTAAATAAATTGCGTCTAGACCTGTTTCATGAATCATTTATTTGGGTCTAGATCAATGTGTAAATCCGATTATCCGGATTCGATTTGGATTCATTTAGTTATTGTATAATAAATCAATCGGATATGGATCTGGTTGTTTTGATCCGATTATATATATATTTATTTATTTCTAATATAGGTTTTGCTCTAATGTAAAATACATGTATGAATATGAATATGAATTAAATCTTCTTTTTTTACAATTAAAAAAAATCTATAAAACAGTTGAATGTTTATATATAAATTTTCAAATTTATAAAATAATATCAATACTTGGATCCAATAGGTTCGACGAATTCGGATATGGATCTCCTTTTATAGACCTAGAAAAAATCTAAATCGGATCCGAATCCGATAATATTAAACATATTTGGATACGGATCTACAAGATTTGGTCTGGATCCAACCCGTTTACATGCCTAATTGGAGCTCCACTTCAGTTATTATCAAAAAGTTTAAAAACAACAATGCAATAGGCCTGTCAATGGATCGGGTCTAGTTTCGGACCCAACCCGATCCGAACTTGTTTAGCTATTATAATAATGGGTCAGATCTGGATATTGGTGTTATTACCCAATTAAGATGCAGATCCGATTAAAATATTTATATATAAAATAAAATTATTGTATATTAGTATTATTTTATATGTATGTATGCGTGTACATATATATATATATATTGTGTAAATTGCCCATGTAATTTGTATTTAATGTAGAATACATTCATAAATATTAATTATGAACAAAATACTTTTTTTATAATTAAAAAAGAGAAAATTTGATAAATTGTAATAGTTCTATATATAATTTTAAAAGTTATAAAAAGAATATTAAGATCCAAATCCAGATCCGGATCCGACAAGACCCGACGAATCAGGTATGGATCTACTTTTGTAGGCTCATCGAAGATCCAGATCCGAATCCGAACCCAATTATATTAATCAGATCCGAGTCTGTATATACAGGATCCGAGCCAGATCCAACCCATTTACACACTTACAATGCAAATAGAAAAGTGACAATTGTGAATATTCTTCACTTAACCACACCACACTGCATTTGACGAAGACACGTTACTTAAAATCATTTACGTAATTATTAATTGAATATTTTTTTAAAAATATAAATAATGAATATGATATAAATAGTGCAAATAATGGATTATATGAATAATGAATAAGACAAAACATAAATAGTGCGAAATATTATTTGAAAAAAATACTTTGCTTACCAAATGTAATTATGGTTGACTAAATATTATTTGACAAATACATCTTATTATTTACAATCCAAACAGGCCCAATGATATATATTGAATTTAGCTACAAAAGCTGAGGAATCTATTGCTTTTGTCAATTACAAAAGCTGAAAATGATGGCAATTTTTTACTTTATGGTACGTGACTTTCGTATTCCAATTTTCGCATAGAGCCCCATGATTAATGGAGTAACATAGAAGCCTCCAAAAAAGCTTAAATGGAAAAATATTGATTAGTGACAAAAAAAAAAAAGCTTTTCCACTTTTTAATCTGTTATTATTCTCTATATGTTTATTCTCTTGTTTATTATATTGAATATGATGCATCATTTATCCAATTTCTTCGGTCACCATCCACATGAAACTAGTTAATTTTAAAGCAGAAATAAATTTTCCGAAATCAGTCTCCAAGATGTTGAATTCGTTAGAGAATTCATAGGCTTTAGAATCTGTCTATTTAGCCAAAAGAACGAAAATTAATTAGACAAAAAATTCCGACTCCAAATAACGTATGTGTCGCGTTTCAATCGTGAAGGTTGACTATATTGTCCTGCGAAGTATTCGACACATAAAATAATCGAGATTCGCGGCTATCGGGCCAATCATTTGATATATTGAATTATTTGTTTTACAAATTTAATCATTGAACTATTTTAAATGTGTGTCTAAAGTCACTCTTTCTTTGATAGAGATTGCAGATACACACTTAAGATAGTTTAATGACTAAATTTGCATACAGAATAATTTCAAAAATATACTTAAAATAATTCAATGACCAAATTTATAAAATAAATAATTAAAGGACTTTATATACAACAATCTAATAATTTGATAAACATTAACATATTTTACTTCATTATATAAATGCAACTGACTTTTTAATTTGCTATATGCAGTTCTCAAAAAGTTAATTTTTGCAATCAAGCTTGGCAATTGCGGTACAGATGTGATCCTTTGTCTATTTGTCTAACGTAAATTGATATTTAGCGAAGTTTAATTGGAGCTTGGAGACGTGCATTAGACTAGACCAAGTAGAAAACATGTTAGCTGAAATTCTAAAATAATAGTCACTGATCTGGCAACAAACCTTACCCATTCGATATGTAATGCAGCTCTTTTTGACTAAATATTGCAAAACCATCCAAATCACAACTAAGAAAAGAAAATATCTAAGCATAAAGTATCAAACGCTGCAACTAAAAAGTGCCTAATAAGACGAATAATAATTTGGGATCCACCTTTAGGCAAGCAACTTTCTTATGGAAAATGATTTCAAAGGTACAAATTCGGAATAAATTATTAAAATTAATTCACGATACAAAATCATATTTAAATACTAACTCCCAATATTAAATATTTAATCAGATTTTTACACCGATTTTAGATTACTTAATCAGATTTTATTTTTAATAAATTTAATAATAGCAAATTAATAATTTTGTCATTTAGTAAATCTTGATATGCATATAAGACCTATGGCTACGAGCCCTGAATTGCTTGAATCTGTGAAGGATTTGGTCAATATATGATGTACGTGAACGCAAAATGCCCACTTGCTGTAAAATGCTAATGGAGTCGGTCAACAAGATGGATCGGCTATAAAGTTGTAAAAAATATATGGTGCCCCACTTGACTGCTTACCACGGCTTGAGGTTACCTTTGTTAACTTTGCGTCGTCCACTTTGGTATCTGCATGTGCTCTAGCTTACCTACAGCTAGGGTTGACATTTCTGATACGAATTGATAACACGATATGAAATTAAAAAGTTATAACACTGTGCCCAATAAAATATTTAAAGTCAGCAAAAACTTGAGCAAATAAAAAATATGAATTTATAAATATATGAAATAAAGGGTTATAATTTTTAAGATATTCTGATGCAATATGTGGAGAAAACAGTTTCGATTCTTTACTTCAGACACGATCCGAGAGTTTCGCATCTTATTTCCTAACCGAGTATTGATTTTTTCAAATTTTAATATAGAAGACTTGAAGAACACTTGATGAAGATTTTCAAATCTTGATATATGAAAGACTTGAAGAGGGAATTTTCAAATTTTGATATACAGAAGACTTGAAGAGAGAATTTGAACACTCAGAATTTTCACAACTTTTAGATTTTAGAAATATGTATGTGTATATATATGTCTTGAATCTCTGAGGGTGACCACTATTTATATATGGTAGACATGTGACATGACACAATTTAATTGGAAGTGCGACACAAATATGTTTGATTAGTCGAACCACCTCCTCTTGACATGTAGAGTAATATAATTGCCTATAAAATAACCAATAATCTAAAATATTTATGACATATGGTATTATTTAATTGTACCATAATTATGCCAATTAATTTTTTAGATAAATGATAATTTTAATTAAATATGTAAAATTTCGTTGTCTACAAATGTCTTCTCGAGACTTGTTTGTGAGTACCAACCTTCAAGTTGTGACTTGAGCGGACAAGTCTCGATATTTTTTGGATGATATGGCACCATAATTTAAAGGGCTATGTCCTCAATTTCATTCATAAAATGTAGGATCAATAATAAACCAATAAATTTGAACATTAACTCAATTCCCAAATTCACATGAAATCAAATCACATCCACGTAGCCAAACTTTGTCATCTGAAAACTTTCAACAGCTAGCATACTTTAATTCCAAATCCAATTCAGAAACTTATGTAAAGTGATCCCACCGCCACCATTGTGATATTGCTTGATATAGTGATTGAGAATAAGACACCTGCACTGCATTTGGAGTCTTGAAACCAATACCTTGTCAAACTTGTTTTGTCGGAATCAAACAAACTCCATGATGAATCCAACTACTAAAGCAAATCCCTTGCCAAAACAAACTGATATGAATTATTCATGGAAAGATTTCTAAAAATTTTATTTTATTTTTGTTTAATACGAATCAGCCACAGAAACCCACATAATGTATTAATTGGTTAACTAAACATCGACGCCGTAACCTTGTCGAAATTGAATCCAACACATTCTCTCAAAACATTGTGGCCAGAACTCCTTTAACATATTGGACTTCAGAAGCCTCCTATGAATTCCGTAAGTAAAAGGAATAAATTATCAATTGTAAATTGTAAAGAAACACCACCACCCTTCATCTGAATTGTATTAAACTTGGAATCATGATGACTCCGAAACAAATTCTCTTAACAACTTCAACATTTTACTTTAGTTTTGAGAGGAATCCTTCTGCTCCCTACCTATTTGGGATTGCCCACAAGACATCAAAATCATCGCCTCCTTGTTGGAGTAAAATTCAATTGGCATAAGCATCAGTCAACTGGAATAATGAAACTAGACAATAACTTAATTCACAATAGGAAACTAAATTCAATCCAAACAACATGTCCTTTCATCCGAATATTGTAGTCGATTTGGGATAGTTCCAATCTCTATCAAAGAAACATTGCTTTTGCCTGACCTTCATTATTTTTTGTCAACAAAAGCTGGAACAAATATGAACTTAAGCATTGTGTTCACGTAGGAGTTTGCATAGCTAAAAGAAACAGCTAGGAAGTATTTGATTGCGCCATGTTTGTGAGACAATTTCCAATCTACGCTGCCATCACACTTTTGGTTTGATTTTCCACTGCCATCATAGCTTGGCTATTGCACACCACTGCCATTCTTCGTCGTTGCTATTGCCGACATCGCTGTTGCTACTTGCTACTGCCACTGCTAAACTTGCCGTAGAAATTTGTGTTCACCGTTGTTGAATTTCCACGTTGCTTTTTCCATTGATTTTTTTGTTGCAGCTAATTGTGGTTGTTGCTGTCAAATTTCGATGTTGCTGGTGTGAAAGTTTACTACTGGAATTTGTTTTTGTCGCTACTGAAATTTTTTTCATTGCTTCAGTTGCTTGCTGCATTATTGTTGCCGCTGTTGCGCAAGTCCTTGCTTGGGTAAATCTCGTTTACTAAATCTCCTTAATACTTTGCATGTATAACAACTTTTCCTTCTCTAATCTTGCATGATATATATCCCAACTTTGTTGACTTACTTCATACTTTTAATTATAAACATTGAAGTGTTGCATGACTTTATTCTGGCTTGGGGTTATTTATCAATTTGACTTGGCCAATTTTTTTTCCAGAACCTTATCGCAATTCGCAGTTTTACATGGTAACTACCATGCTGCATCTATTTGCTTTGTTAAAATTGTTGCATTTTTATGCATCAAACCTCATGGACAAGGTACTTCGCCAATTGAAAGAACCGTGTACCATTAAATTTCAATGCATTCTTATAACATAAGCAATTTCCTTATGTACTGCATGTCTTTGTCGTGCATAGTTATCAATCTCAATGAGAAAGTGACCTTATCGCAAGCGATAATTTACTCCATAATATCACATCGCTCGAATTTACATAAATTGATTACTAGAATGTGACATCAATTCCTTATGAGCACTATAATACCACTAATGCATGTAGTATTTTATATAAACGTCCCAAAGTAAACTCCATAAATTATTTCAACCATAAGGACTTTATGCTTCATGTCTGAATTTTATTTGCCATGCAGCCACATCTACTCAACAACCATGCAAATCAAGGATTATGAGACGCCGTTGCCACATATCTCCCTTTTTGATGAAAAAGAAGGATCCTGGTCCAAGAGCTTGTCGTTGTATATCTACAAGCTAGCCATTGATCCCTTAGCACAACCCTACATTCCTCTTGATGTGTCCCTGCATCTTGAAGATTGGACAATCAGGTCAACCCTAGAGTGTAATCGCTGCATCATCGTTTTCTACTGCGTCAAGGAGTGAAGAAGTGCTCATATTAAATTCCTCTTTTCATAACAAGGAGTCGAGCTCTGCCAAGTTCTCGCTTTCCTTTTTGAATTCCACTCTCGGCAAAACCACGTGGATCTAGATGGTCCTTCTTTATACTTCGGTGAAACAAGACATACTTCCAACCACTGGGAATGGTTGAAAGATGCGTGCGACATAAGGAGACACTCTTGAGGGCCTATGTTTATGATGCTGTTTACCAAAACGCTACTCATATGATTGTTGTGACAATATCTTGCACGCCTTCTACAAGTATTGGTGTCCCTCAACAAACAGCCTTCATACTTCGGTAGGCGGGCTATCAATTTTCCTTTGGGATCTTTATAGACTCGGATATTTTCCTATCTGCGGCTCATTTTACAACAAGGTCTTGCCAACTGCCAAAGAACTTCTCAACATCAATGGAGATGGAAAATCTTTGCTTCCAGCAAGTTGCAGAGACTTATTTACAGCATACTACCGGCTTACAAAAAATGATTACGAAGGATTTCATATTAAGGACTGGGTTCAATTTTGGTTCCGAGGACAAGCCAGGTACCGAACTCCACCTCCAAGGGGTCAAAGACAAAGCACCAACTCAAAACCCAAGCCAATGAAGACATTCAACCCATCTGTAAGCGTGGACAATTCTTACCTGCTAAAGATCAATGACGAGCACATCCCCTTCGACATATTGTATCAAAGACTCTTTAAGGTGCGAAGTATACGTGGGAGCCTTCCTAGCATGCTGGATTTGCAAATTCCTCCTGCCAAGTAGGGAGATGGATCACATACACCCAAGTGTCTTCGAGGTGGCAAGCTTGATGGCAACGGGAGTGAAGTTCTCACTCGCAATCCCGGTACTCACCAGCATCTATGACGGCTTAAGCAAAGTCGTTCAAGCTCCAAACTTATGAGAATGTCCAGCCATCTTCCCATTACACTATGTCTATGCATGGATCGGTCAATACTTTGACATTTACCACATAAATGATCGATCAAACTGTTCTGCCCCAATGACTAAATTCAGTGGAGAATAGATGGTGCAATTCTTCAACACTATAGATGCAGAAGGCATCATTAAAAATGTGAACCCGTCAACCTTCCCTTGACTATGTACTTGGCCCAAGAAGAGAAAAAGGTCCTCATAGATAATGGAAATCTATCGCCGCAGCACATGGAATACTTCATCAGTTAAGGGCCATGTTTTTTGACCTTTCGTCGGGACAACAACTTCATCATCTAGCGGTATGACCCATGCAGACTCAGCAGGCAATTTGGCTTTTGCCAAGATATTCTAAACAAGTTGAAGGAGATAACTCACACTCACAACTTGGGAGAAATTGTTCAATTGTAAGGAATCCCCAATTCGTACATCAGACTCATTCTATCATGATCATACCCTCACAAAGGAGACATCCATTAGTTGCAAAGAAGTATGATACTTGGTGGTCAATGAGATCGAAGAGTGTTCCCAACACAATCATCAAACTTAGCGCCAAAAGAACGAATAAGGATGAAGCTCAAGATGCAAAAGCAAGAACACGCCATCAAAGAGATCTAAGCACACCACCTCTACAAAGGGTTCAAAGTATGGAAAAGATGACCGTAATGTAATTGAGACGAAAAGAAGCCAGGACGAATACAAAGAAATAGCAGTAGACGAGCCTTCTTCAACGAAGCAAAAAGGCCAAAGTCATGCATCAACTAGCTTGAGAGGAAAGCCAATACTGGAGATGTGATGACCAACTTCATTCAAATAAACAAATGCCGAGGCTCCAAAGGTTGTTGAAACACTTTTATTGAAAGGCATTGAGGACATGGAGATAAATATCAATATCATTCCTCCAAACGATCATTTTCTCTCAAACTCAACTTCTAGGGAAGCATAAAAAAATAACGGGATCGAGATATTGGATGATAGAGAATTCGTTGAAGTAGAAGATGACATTCTGGCAAAAGCAGCAATGAAGATCGTCACTGGAATCGACCAAAAAAGAAGTCAAAACCTTCGAGTTTGGAAAATATTTCTATTAACTCATCATTTTTTGAAACCACACCTGCCTCAAAGATGTCACCAAGAGAACTGGCTGAATAAGTAATTATACTTCAAACATATACTTTTTTCCTTTTTTTTATGTCGTCTTGATATTCCTCTAACTCTTTTTTCTCTTTTAGTTCATCACCCTTGAAGAACCCGTGAAGGAAGTTAGACACCGTTTGCTAGGTCACCAAGACATTATCATCGGTGACCCAGACACCCATGGAGAATTGCATGAGCATGTTGTTGGCAATCCACATATCCTTGAATCAATAATTGAAAAGGCAGTAGAGGATTCTTTTCCTACTACACCAAAAATTCCGTTGAACCACCATCGAAGTCTCAACAAGCAAGTTAAAACACCGATTTTTGAATTTCATGGCCGCAAAGTGATAAAAGCATGCCAACGGAAGTACATACAAAACCTGTGGAAAGAACATTGCAATAATATCTCAAACATTTCTATGGACCAAATCTCTTCTTTCAGAGGAATGTGTTAATGAAGTAATTGAAGAAATAACAAGGATGGACTCTTCAATTGCCCTTCCTTTAAGAGACTCCCTAGCAGACTTGCTCACGAAGTCCAAGAAGTATGACTCTTCTCAAAAGATCTTTAGCATCGGAAAAGATTTCAAGAGAAGCATATGCAGAAATTCTGTCAAGACAAATGCACACCTTTTGGAAGTCAAAGCAATAGAGGAAAAAGTAACCAACCATCTACAAATTCTTGAACAAAAATGGCAATCAATTGAGGACAGAAAGATCATTCTTCAAAAGAATCTTGATGATTTGGAAAAGGAAAATATGGAAGTTAGCTCGACTATTGATCGAGAATATGAAAACCTCAAGCAAATCCAAATTGAAGTGTCAAAAGCAAGTGATCAAATTTGTTCTGTTGAAAGTTCTACTTTCCTCACAAATTAAGACGCTAGGGAGTTTGAGAAGATGAAAAACATCCTTGAAGCAAGTCTAGCCATAGTGAACCTCAATCTTGACATTTATATTAGATCATACCCTTTTTTTTTCCTGATCTAGGAACTTTATTTCTTTTCCTTAAATTTCATTTATTTGTAATGGAAACTTTTCTTTCAATAATAAAGACAGCATTAATTACTTTTCCTTATCTTGTGATTTTTTTTTTTTATCAAAACAAGTAAAGTAACTAACATTTATGAATTTAATTTGAAATATTGTTTCCATCACATTTTTCTTTAAGGAAAATGAATTGGTTTTGTGGGGTGTAACTAAACTTAGAAGTTGCCCTCTAAGCTGCCTACATATCCCAAAAGGGAATCAAGTTACACGTAGTTTCTTTTTTCTTTTTTTTTTTAGAAAAATATGGTGGTTTGTCGTTCACAGTTTAATCTCTTTCAAGCCAAGAGTATCCATTTGTTTACCACCTTAGACTTGGTGGAGTGTTTTAGTAGTTTAACCACATACTACACCATTGGTGGTTGCCGTCCATAGTTTTAGCTCATGCAGGCCAGGAGCAATGTGCAGTTTAGACTCATACGCTAAGGAGCAATGCAGATCATGCGTAGTATCACTTCAAATATTCGCCATTGATGGGGCCAACCCTTAATCCATCTTCAGTGATCAACTCATGTGAGCCAATTTGTATAGACTTCTTGGACAATATATGGGCCATCCCATTTTGAGACAAACTTCCTTTGACCTCCATGTGTAAGGATGATCGGTCTTCAAATAGCAAGTACCATATCACCAACTTGGAAAGAGCACAGTCGAACTCGCTTAATGAATGCTTTGGAGAGGCAAGATTGGTAACACTCAAGTTGTTGCTGAGCTTCCAACCTTTTCTCATCCAGTGCTTCCAACTCTTCAAGACGAAGGCAAGTATTGTCTTCCCCATTAAGTCCTTCTTGCACAGCAATCCTTAAAAAAGGTATTTGACATTCAAGTGGAAGAACTGCTTCGATACCATAGACAAGCGCCTATGGAGTTGCTTGAGTAGGAGTCCGAAAAGTTGTCCTATACGTCCAAAGAGCTTCACCAATCCTTTGATACCAATATCTTTTTGACTTGTCGGCAACTTTTTTTAGCAAACTACATAGAGTTTTGTTAAAAGCCTCGGCAAGTCCATTTGCAGCACCATAGTAAGAACATAGAAGAATTATGTTGCTTAAAGCCAAACTTCTCACAAAGCTTGTTCATTGCAACATTGCAGAAAGGTTTTCCATTATCGGTGATGATATAT
The DNA here is from genome assembly GCA_025175665.1 of Cinchona pubescens. Lineage (NCBI taxonomy): Eukaryota > Viridiplantae > Streptophyta > Magnoliopsida > Gentianales > Rubiaceae > Cinchona > Cinchona pubescens. The sequence continues at coordinate 113,680 of JANKKI010000500.1, forward strand.
TGCAGAACCCCGTATCGTTAGATAATGTTCACGAGAATGAAATCAACCACGTTTTCCTTCTTTACTTCTCTTAGTGCAATTGCTCAGCCCACTTTGAGAAGTAATCAATTGCAGCCAGGATAAAGATATGGCCACCAGAAGACTTTAGCAGTGGTCCTACTATGTCTAATCCCCAAGCATTAAATGGCCAAGAAGAAACAGTAGGATGTAACGGTTCTGGTGGCTAATGGATGAAATTGGAATGAAACTGACAAGCTTGACATCTTTTTGCATAGTCCATGCAATTCTTCACCATAGTCGGCCAATAGTACCCCATCATTTTAATGCGAAAGTGCAACTTAGGGCCGGATTGATGAGCACCACATATTCCTGAGTGAGCCTCTTCCATCGCTTGCATAGCTTCATCCTCACCTAAAAGACATCATAGGAATATTCCATCAAATGATCGCCGATAAAGAGTTCTCTTATAGTATATAAAGCGAGGTGCACGACGACGAATTTCAGTTCTTCTCTTTGCGTCATCTAGTAACTTTCCATAATTGAGATAATCAATTATTGGTTTACGCCAATCTTCCTTCTCCACTTCATAGATAGAGACCATATGAGTATTTTCCTCTTTCACATCATCTTCTTTCTCAAAATAAGGAGCAACGACCCAATTTTGACATATGGGAATTTGAACTTGTTGATTAGGAAGGGTGAGCATAGAAGCCAATTTTGCTAAGGAGTCAGCTTGTCGATTGTCCCTCCATGGAACATGCTCTATAGTCACATCACCTAGCCATCCCATTAATTTCCTAGTATAGTTGTAATATGGCAACATTTCGGGTTTCTTGACTTCATATTTACCAAGGAGCCGAATGACTACCAACTTCGAATCTCCAAAAACTTTAAGTTGTAGTTGTTTCATATCAACCACACACATTTCGAGACCAAGGATAAGTGCTAGATACTCAGCGACATTGTTTGAACATTGGTATGTTATAAGTGACAGAATATGGAATACATCTCCTTTGAAAGTGACAAACACTACTCTAGCTATAAGAGACCTCCTCGATGTGCGGCACCATCAAAGTACGTTGTCCAAGGCGGAAGAACTTCGACCGCGAGAACATCTTCATTTTGAAGTTTATCAATCAATTCCCACTCAGCAGGTATGGGATGATCTGCCAAGAAGTCAGCCAACACTTGTCCTTTGATAGCCTTCGCAAGAACATAAACAATTTCAAATTGTTGAATTTGAAGGTACACCTTTCGAGACGATCCGACAGCACAGGCTTCGTCATAACTTACTTGATCAGTTTCGCCTTGGATATCAGACGGATAGTATGAGCTTGAAAGTAGTGCTTTACCTTTTGTATGGAAAATATAAGAGCCAAGCACAACTTCTCAATTGGCAAATAATTTAACTCATTTGGTGTCATCATAATTCAGCTCAAATAGTATAGTGCATTTTCCTTGCCTTCATCATTTTCTTGGGCAAGTAATGCTCCTACAAACCGTTCTTGTGCACCGATATAAAGAATTAAAGGCTTACCAGGGATAGATGCAGCTAACACGGGCGACTTCGTGAGATATGTTTTTATGCTTTTGAAAGCATTACTATATGTTTGATCCCACTCAAAAGGTACACCCTTCTTCATAAAGTGGCTAAAGAATTGACAACTCCCATCCAAATTGGAGATAAATCTTCGAAGATAAGCCAATCTTCCTTGCAAACTTTTCAACTTGTGAATGTTGCATGGCTCGAGCATCCTCAAGATAGCATCGATTTGGATTGATCAATTTCGATCCCACGGCTATGTATAATGAAACAAAAAAAACTTTCCAGAGGTAACTCTAAAAGCACACTTCAAAGGATTCATCTTGAGTTGGCATCTTCAGAGTCTTTCGAACACTATCCTAAGATCTTGAATATGGTCAATTTGCTTCTCTCGATTTGATAGCGAGATCTTCAACATAGCACTCTACATTCTTGTGAATCATGTCATCAAAGATCTTTTGCATGGCCCTTTGATATATGGCTCCCACATTCTTCAAGCCAAAAGGCATGACTTTGTAGCAATAAATGCCTTTGGGCGTTTCAAAAGTAGTGAGTTCTTTATCCCTTGGTGCCATTCGAATTTGATTGTATCCCAATGATCCATCCATAAAAGATACGGCTTCATAGCTAGTTGCGGCATCGACCATTAATTCAGTGATAGAGAAAGGAAAGTCATCTTTCGGGCAAGCTTCATTGAGATGTCGAAAGTCAACGCAAACATGAATTTGTCCATTCTTCTTTCTCACGGAGACTATGCTTGAAATCCATGTTGGGTATTTACTTCTCTGATGAAACCAGCTTCTATGAGCTTGTTTACCTCCTTCTCAATTAATGGGATCAAATCAGGCTAAAAACTTCTTTGAGCTTGTTTAACTGGTCTCGCGCCTCGCTTACAACAACCAAGTGTGAATAGCAACTCTTGGATCCAAGCCAGGCATCTCTTTGCAATTCCAAGCGAATATATCCTTGAATTCAAGCAACAATTCCATATATGCTTGTTCCTCTTCAGGAGTCAGCCAAGTACTTATGTAAATTGGGCGAGGATCATCATTTGTTCCAAGGTTGATTTCCTTTGACTCATCAATGGTTGCCTTCACGCCTTCCTCCAATTTAGAAGGAGCATGTTCAGCATCTTCTTCTTCAAGAGGCTCTCCGTCTCGAACAGTGATATGGTTGCAGGAGGCAATGCTTTCCTTGTCTTCCTCCTTGATATTTATATCAATAATGGTTTCCTTTCTCACATTCAACGAATCGCCATAACGTAAGAAAATGTTAGTAACACGTCTTCTTAAACTTCCATTATTGTAGGGAGTATTGCTTCCTTTCATATTAAAAATATGCTTTTGTGCCTTTGGAAAACTTAGCCATTCATGAATAGGTCACTTCATCAAAGCTCTTCCCTCATGGGTCAAGCCTATCAAACGCCGAAACACGTGGTGCAACTTTTCCTAATCTATCAAAGACTGATCGCCTTGAACCTTTGGACGCAGTTTCCCAATCTATCAAAAACACGTGTCTTAGATTTTTGACCATCTTCCTTTGTCAACTCCTTTGTGTTACCTTGGAAGTAGAATATAGCATCAGCAAAGTAACTCTCGGCTTCAGTGAACGGCTTATCATCAGCAACTACTTTCTTTATCACGCTGTTATGGCAATACGTGAAACATTGGTGGAGAGTTGATGGTATAACACCATTCTCGTGAATCCATGGTCTTGCAAAAAGCATATTATAAGATGTTTTAGTCGATAACATGGAAAAGTGCACTTGGTGCCAAATCAAGCTAACAAAGAGGAAATGATTAGCCGAACATATATTACTAAGGATCAAGATTTAGATAAATATAATCTTGTAAATTATAAGACACAAAAAGATGTTTCTTGTAGTGTGTAAGAGATTAAGTTATTTACCTAAACATTTTCTAGACAATGAAACTTTTACGGTTTGATAGTGTACGTTGCTAGATATATAACTTAATAATTGCATAATATTACAAGTACTTATTTCATCTCATTTTATTTATCATTTTGGGTTAGCGTATAAAATTAAGAGAGTTATTAAATTATCTCAATATTATAAAAAGATAGTTTAAAATGACTAAATTACTTGTTACATTAACATTTCCGGACTACATAATTCACTCTCAATTAATATAGACCTAAGATTAATAATAAATACTCCCTACATCCTATTTTATATGTCACTCTTTCTATTTTAGTTTGTTTTAAATTATTTGTCACTCTTTAAAACAAAGCTTGACAAATAGACATATACGAGCTTGTTTTAAAACAATTACTATTGCTATAAAACAAGCTCGTATTTTTTCTTTGTTACCCTTTCTGAATAATAGAGACAATTTGAATGAACCGAGTCAACTGCTGGTTCTACTGGTCTTAGAACCAGAAATAAAGATAGGTTTACTCTTTCTTCACTTGAATCATAATTTGAATTCAAACTCAAACACAGATTAGTGTTTCTCTGAGAATCCAGATTTGATTAGCGTGTCGTAAGAAAAAAAGTGAATCGGAGAAAGCTTTTTTTATTGAATGCGTTCATTCATTTTGACTACTTTAGTATATTTTATCATCGTAATTTTGACTCTACCTTCCCGAAGTTCATTCTTTGGGAAACTCTGTTTAAATTATTCCGCTGGATTCTTTACAATCTACTTGTTTTCTAATCTCATTAGAAATATAAGAGACATATAAAGACAATTCCTATTTGATATAGCTATTTGTGCAAGTATTTTACGATTAAGAAGCAGCTGTCTCTTGTACAAATAATGTGTTAATCTACTATAACTATAGGATACCGCCCTTCCGTGAATTACAGCGTTTATCCGAATGATCCACAAACGACAAAAATTTCTCTTTTTACTATCTCGATTCCAATGAGCCGAAACCAAAGCTATTATTTTCTGTTGAGTATTATCATTCGAGTAAGTCTTGAATGGGTCCCCCGAAAGCTTGATGTAAATAAACGAATTTTTGCTCTACTTCTCCGAGCTATATATCCTCGTCTAATTCTAGTCTCTTATTGACATATCTTGATTGACGAATAACTAATTGATTTCTTTTCTTTCAGTTATTCTTTTCCCCTTTCCTAATCTATTAATAACAAAACGGATTTTTACAATGTATAAAATAAAATTTCCAACAGCTTTGGCTGCAATAACCTTCCCGACCATCTTTTTTTTTTTTTAGGTGAAATTAAGAAATAAATAAGAAATTGTATTTTGCTATAAGTGTAAAGTAAAAAATATAAATGGAGAAAGAAATAGTGGGTTCCATCATTTCTATGGTGACTTCTTAAACGGTGAGGTCTTCTCTATACACCGGAGCCTTTACTTCATTTAATCAACGTTATTGATAACTTGTATAGTTCATCCTCTTTGGCTCTACCCATGAATTATCTAGTAATAGGTATTTCACAGCGCGAGATATACTTATACAGTTTATATTATGGGAGAGGTGAGAATGATGTATTTTTCAATTTTCTCGTAAAAAACTAGACATGTAATCAGGTCATGCATTTTTACATTCAATCTAGAAACAAATGTGACGTCGGGGACTAAAATCATGTGGTTTCATTTTGTGATAGACTAAAGTCATCATTTTAAATTTGAGGGGTTTAAAAAATGTATTTTCTCAATGTGTGAGGAATCACTTGTACAATTTTTCGCTTTTAATCTAAAAAACATTCCTCTTCTTATACACATCTAGAAAAAAGGCACGCTTAATGTGTGTGGAATAGAAAAATAAATATATTCATAAACTATATATTTGCAAAAATTAACTTTATATAATTTAGTCAATAATAAAATATTTCTAAATTATTTTTTATGCCAAAATATTATATGGTAGTTTCTGGTTAGTTATCTATATGACGGTGGTGGTTATATGGATTTTTAAATTTGTAAGAGCAGTTTTCAAATACCATTGATTCTAAGTGGTAGCTCTCCCTATATAATACTAGTCCTATGGGCATACCTGATGTGTGTGTAATTTTGCATTGAAATGAAGAAAGTTATTTGAGAGGAAATGGGAGGTTACAAAATTACATCAAAATTCAAAATTACACCAAAAATGCTCTTACACTATTAAAGTGAGTAACTAGCTGGTAACCCGTGCTCTGCATGTGTATTATACACATTTAGATGTTTAATTAAAATAATATTAAGTATTAATTTATTTTTATTTAATTAAGTAAATAAAGACAAATAAAACTAAATCACTTAATTAGTAAGTTCTACAATGTTATAAATTAAAAATAATAATAAAATGGAAGACTATATGCTACTAAAATTTTTATATGATTCTTCTTCTGAGCAAATTGTAATATTATTATCTTATGGAATTGTTTGTCAATTTTAATTTTTGTGTACTTAATCAAAGTTGTTATTTTATCTACATATATATATATATATATATATGTATATGTATATGTTGTGTGTATCTATATATATATATATATATATATATAAACACACATATATTATTGATAGTTGATAAAAGAAAAAAGATATTTTCAAAGATATTTTAAACCACTCAATCGCTGATAGCTTTTTATACATATATAACTAACACAAAATATTCTTCAGAGCTTGAAACTAAAATATTAGGGTAAATGACAAGGAACTCCTTGTAGTTTTACTAATGTTTAGCTTTTCCCTTCATGCTTCACAAACTTACAAACCGCTTCTTGGTGGTTTGAGTTAAAGTGCAAGCTTTAAATGTTCCATTAAGTAAATGTTAGGAGTTTGAAAAAAATTTAATTTATAAGGTTATTTTGTCATTTAAAGCTTATAATCAAGATCAGTTATATTTTTTAACATAAAACACATCTACTCCATTTCTGCGAAAGGGATTTCTGAGAGACAAAGGGATATTATGCTTATTTTTTTTTTTTTTAACTTTTTGTGAATCCGTTAGTTTTTAACTTTTAATCCATTTTTACCAAAAAATCCTAAACCATAAGAAGATGAATTGTATGTGTACAAACTATAGGGGAAAATCTAAACAATAGCCAAACTATAAGGTGTTTTCTTATAATTCACCCTAAATATCATGCTTCCTCATGTGATTGTTAATAAATTGCTCATCTATCTATAGGGTAAGCCACCATTTGATCTGGTGGACTCTTCTTTGGTCTTTTTTAAAATTTAAAAATTAAAAACTACTCCTACTAACCTTACTTCTATCTATATCTACCCGCTAACTTCCTTTTTCCCTCTAATATTATAATGTTTTTTAATTTTTTTCTGTAATTTTTTTTTAAAATTGTACATGCATAAGGGGTGCCTTACCCACTAATATGTATAAGTTCTCAAACATGGAAATAACCATGGGAGATTTGCATAATTACACATTAACCTAAATAGCATTTTAAATTGACTACAAAACTGTCTAAAATTCTTTCCACAAATTTCTTTATTTCCTAAATAAAAGCTGAAGAGATAATTATTATAGTCAAAAGTTACAAATTCTTTTCACAAAATCCTTTCTCCCTAAACAATTATCTTTCTAAATACGGGAGATTAGAGGTTGATCTAAAAAATTTCTATTCAATTGCTGATATTTGAGTCACTAAAACGAGTATTGAGGTTTCATTCCACAAATGTTCTTTTCAAAAAACCAACGACACTGAATAGACATATCAATGCTAGATGTATATGGAAGTGTATAAGGGTGTTCATCTTGATCTGTCGATTCAAAAAATTTATTGAATTGATCGAACCCAAACTGGAAAAATAGAGTACCCAAACCGCATTCTGAAATCAGATAGGGTAGAGGGTTGGGTCACTCAGGTTGAGGATCGGATATCATGTCCATGCTGTCATTTTTATGACCCGCTGAGTATCCGAGGCAATCCATTTCAGGAATAATTTTATAAATTTGGTTAATTGGGTTTCATTAGAAGTTAATACTTACTAAGTTTATTGGCAGCCTCTCACCTCTTCTTCTTCAGTTCCTGGTCTTCACCCTTTCTCTTCCTTCTTAATTATCTCTTCTACTTCTATTCTTCTTCCTCGTATCCTCATTCCTCACACTCACATCTGTTAAGATGTATTTTGTTACTTAATTATTGTTGCTATTGGCCTGTTGCTACTTGCTAATTTGATGATGTTGGGATGTAATGTTGGAATATATTTTGTGATTTAGGTTAAATTATTGTTAACTTAACTGTGAAATTAACTTACCTAATTATCATTATTTAATTTTTTCATATTTTGTTGCCAATAAGGGTCGGATACCTAGTCAAACCGATTCTCTTTTACATGTACTCGACCTACCAAATAGCCACTTTATATAGACTCGAAATTTTCTTGACCGGATTAGTAAAAGTCGTATACTTTTTTTACCTTATGAACGGAGTATCCAGTCCATAAACACCCGTTGAAGTGCATGCATTTGATGGTTGCAAATTTGCAATCATTTGATCACTGAGATGATGAACTGAAAGTTATACGTGTGGAAGTCCCGAGAGTACGAGTATAACCAAATTTGCTCAAAGCCTCATGTTAAAATTAAATTCAAAGTGGTTGCATATATTAGGAAAACGAAAGAAAAGAAAACAATAATTCAAAGTGACAACATATTGATTAGAACAGTTTTGTGCTGGACTTAAATTGAAAAGAACTACTGCAGATTTATAAGCCTGTTTACATTGGCCAATACATAGTGCTTGTTTTAGTTTTGGGTAAATTTCACTCTCACCCCCTGTACTTTAGTCGTTGCTACATACACTCTTATGATTTAAAAACCTCAAAACATTCCATTGTACTTTTGATTGAAGTGTCTAAAAGCATAAATAAAAATAAGAAAAAAAGTGTTTAGATGGAATAAAAATATATACAAAAAAGAAAAAATAATAATAAAAATATATACAAAAAAAGTGTTCTTGATCCCCTGACCCTTCCCTTTTTCCCTCTTGCAACCCTCCTCTTCTCCTCCCCTAGTAGCTCTTCCTCCCGCTCTTTCTCCTCCTCAGCATCACGCCACTCCCTTTCTTTTCCTCCCATCTCCAGCAGTCCTTCCTTCCTCTCTCCCACGCCACTGCTTTCCTTCCCCTCCCATCTCCAGCAGTCTCTCCTTGCTCTCACTCATTATCAAACCACGCCACCTCTTCTCTTTCCCTTCCCACCACCCTCCCCCTCATTCCTCTTCCCTCTTCTTCCTCCTTTTCTCGTATAACAGCCAGACCCGCCATCTTTCTTCCCTGCTTTCCACAACAACAGCCCCACTAAGTCTTTCCCTCCCTATGTCTCGCCACCCCTCCTTACCCTTACCACAGTGCAACAAAAAGTTTGTTTTTCTTATTTTAACCCCCAAAAATTTTGTTTAATTCTATTTTGTCACAAAATTTTTGTGAGGAATGCATTTAATTAACTCAAAGTAAATTGAAAGGGGTATTGTGGATAGATAAAAGTCAGTGTTTAAAAAATATCATGAACAAGTGCACAGTTGATGCACGTGTTAGTTAACCTCATAATTGCAGTTAGTGTTTTCCATCTGTTGGAAACTTAAATCAGAAATTCAAATTATTTTGAGATTTTTAAACCATAAGAGGCGTATTTGGACAACGGGCAAAAAGTAAAATTTACGCTTTAGTTTTTGTTGAGTGGTTACAAAATAGCTATTTTAATAAATGAAAGAAGAAAACCAACAATCCATTAAACTATTGGTCACGAAAAGCACTTAAGTGGTTCCTGGGGCTGCGGGCCGGGATTCAAATCCCTGCATTCTGCGATCTTAGCTTCATTCTAGTCAATTGCTTGTTTCCTTTCCACCAATTGTGCGAGTGTTAGTAGAATTTATATTAGTCATTGAACAATTACTAGAGTTACTCAAGAATTAATAGGAGATTTTCATTTGGACAAATATGGCTTCTCTATTCTCAGTAATGCGAGCCACTTAAACTAAAAATATTAATGTGTCACTAATTGGTCAATGACCACCATAAACCTTGTTGTGTGTCTTTGTGCTTCAACTTACTTATTACTCCGATGGTTGTATCAATCTCACCATGTACGAGCATGTGAAATGTATCAAAAAAGAAAAATGAAAGAAGAATTGTTTGTAGCAGCTTTGTAATGTAAAAGTTTATATCAAAAAGCACCTCCAAGAGTATTTTGCAACATAATGTTTTGTAAGGTTAATTATATGAAAGATAAAGGTAAAAATAAATTAAACAACTCCAAATAACTTTTAGTTTAAAAAAGATTAATTTCATTTTGGTCATCCTAAGTTGTTCAAAATCTTTATTTATCCCTCAAATTCAAAAAATCTTAATTTGATCCTCCAAAGAAACAAAACATATCAATTTGGTCCCTCAAACTGAAAAAATCTCACTTCATCCTCCTAAAAGTACATGATCTCAATTCATTCCCTCAAACTCAAATTTATCAATTTGTTCCTCTGAATAACTATTCCAACTTGGTCCTTAGAGTCTATTCTTTTAACGGTTAACTAACTATGGGAGGATCAAATTGCAAAAAATAAATAACTAAGCAAAGGTCATTCCATAAGGGAAAAATATAATTTTAACTCTAAAAGTTTAGGTTGTAGTCCATTTGGTTTCCAAATTTTTTTTGCAAAACACGTTTGGTCCTCAAAATTTTCAATTTCTACAATTTAGGACAAATTTAAAATTTTCGTCAATTACAAATGGAAAATACTACGTGCAAAGCATGTGATTCTTAAATATCAATTTTCAAACGTGAAAAATATACAATTTTAACCTTCAAAGTTTGAGTCATGATCTATTTTGGTCCCCAAATTTCCAAACAAAACGCATTTAAATGGAAAATGTCTCGTGCATTGCACATGACTATTAAATCTATCCTAGGATATAGCACTTCCCTATCGATTTCAACTCGTTTAACCATATTTTTACTTTTCTCTCGAACTATCATTGCTTAACCATATATGTAGTTAATGTTACCTTTTTATGAGATAACTGCAAAATTTTCTACATTACTAGGCTACTAGTTGAGTATCATTAATCAAACTTCAATTGTCATCAACAAAATTGATACGATTTCCCACATTGAAATGAAAAATTCTCTACTCATAAATTGTTGGATGATTAAAAAGTAATGAAATCTCTTATTTTTCAGTTATTTCAATGACTGTCATACTCATTATGCCGTACGTAATGAGTAGACAAGAAATGGCCTAGACACATATAAACTTGTCTTGAATATGTTCTTTTAAAAAACATGGATTTCTGCCTCAAAAGTAATTTGTAATGAGTGGTGTGTCCCATAAATATTATTAATTAGTCTAGCATATTTAGGCTAATCGATGTGGAATATTTTATACTTTTACACCCTCTCTCACACACGACTTAAGTTGAAACAAGACAATAAACTAGTTTGGCTTCACTCACGACTTGGGGGTCCAAACCTTAACAATAAAAGTATTAGTTGATATAAACTCCTAAACGAATACAAACATAAGAGAAACATTGGCTTACATAAACAAATAAAGTCAAGCATAATGTGCATAAGGGAGTCCCAAGTTATGTGTGGATCGAAAAACACTTAAAACTAACTCTAATATCATGTTAAAAAACATAGGTTTCCATATCAAAATCAATTGACAATGAATAGTATAACCCATAAACCTTATTAACTAGTGCAAAATTTTTAGGTTAACAGATATTGAATATTTTATACTTTCACGTGTTTATTTCTGTTTTTCCTCTTGCCAAGTTTTATCATTCTTTCTGTTTTCCGGCTAACAAATTGACTTATATTCAAGATGTAAATTTTATTTGTTTAGTATCCATTAGGAAAAATATATATAATTATGTTATAAATTTTCAATTTGGCAAGGATAAAATTACTTCAATCTCAATACAGCATCAAGTGAGATTAATTTGTTCAACAATATCCCATAGTTTCAAAAGCTGCATAAAAGTTTCTAGATTGTAAGAAACCTAATCTTTGACATAAATTTTATGAAAAATCATTTACTTTACGGTAAATTACCATAAACTTCTATGTGGTACAGTGCTTCATACTCATAACCCCATACTCATAACCCCGTGTGTCTTGAAAATATACCTTGAACTTCCATGTTGTCTGAACTGAATAGTAAAATAGACAGAAAACATCTAAACTAACAGCTTAATTAAAATTACATTCGTACCCCTATATTTAAATTAGGGTAAATTACTTTAAACTCCCATGTGCTATGACTTTTGAACCCATAACTTCTATATATTTTAGAAATATATCCTAAACCCGCATTTGGATTAAATTGAATGGTAAAATAAATAAAATTATCCAAAGTCACGATCTTGGTCAATATTATATTTTTACCCCATATATAATTTAACATCAAAACTTTTAGATAATTCATTATTTTTCCTATTTTTAGATTTTACCTCTCAATTTGTATGATGTAAAATGAAAAAAAATGACATTAATTTATTATTACAATTAAAGATTAGTAAATTAATGCACGAAAAAAATTAATTAAAAATATCTTATGCAACCTTGTAGTTATACTTTTTGGTTGTAGGAGATTGATAAGTATATCAAATTTGAGAATTGATTTACGTAAGTAACAATAAGAGTAGATTGGGCATAAAATGTTAATTTTCTTGGGAAGGAAAACGATTTTTTAGGAAACAACTTGCAATAGGGGCACGCGTGTAGCAAATAAGATTAATTTAGATAATTTTTGTTCACTTTACCTTTTGAGATAAACCATATAAAGATTTGAAGTATATTTTCAAAATATATAGCGGTTATAAATCAAAATGCTATCTACCACATAGAGGTTCAAGATAATTTACCCTTTACTTTATCATACAATTGTTATATGTCTTAACTAGCTATTTGTCGTAGTCAGATATTCACCAAATGCATTTTCTGCAAAAGACCAAATAAAGAAAAACAAAATTCAAATATCTTATCGATTCTTTATATTTGCAAGTTCTTACACCTATTAACTAATGTACTTCAAATATATGTAATCAAAACAAAGTATGGTAATTTTATTTCGTAAGGTAACAAGTGCATGAGGTAAGAAATTGTGAGGGAAAATAATTAAAGTTCAACAATTAATAACATCACATGATTTGCTAAATTGTTCTTAAAAAATTACTATATATTGCTTCACTAGCCACAACTTCGATTTCTTGTTTTCTCTACCTACATCATCTTTTTTATTTATTTTTTTAATGTCAACTTTATTGAGTACATGTATGCCTTTTTCACTAGTCTTAATAATTTATAAAAATTCTATTGAAACCATTCTATTAGATTTTGAAAGTTTATACATTATGGTGCAATATAAGTTTTAAAAACTTATGGGTAAATCATCTCATTAGTCCTTCAATTCAAATCAAAATGGTTCTCCAACTTTAATTTAGTCGAATTAGTCCTTAAACTAAATATTTGTATTTAATTTAATCCTTAAATGATGGCTCCACCCAAAATACAAAATTTTTACTTTTGACCGATGTTGACTTGGGGCATAACCGTTAATCATCTGATTCTATAATTTTTGTTTTTTGAATATGAGTTTTAGACTTACCTTATTAGTCCTCTAACCATTTCATTAAAACTAAAATAGTCCCCCCAACTTTATTTTTAATCGGATTAGTCCCTAATCTAAATATTTGTATCCAATTTCATCCCTAAATGGTCTATCCGTCCAAAACTATATTTTAGGATTTTTGTTTAAGAGTGGGAGGGTTTCACTACAAAGAAATGGAGAAGGCAGACAGGTTTAGAGAGAAATGTAAGGACAATTTTAGGATTTTTGTTTAAATAAAATACAATTATTGGAAAAGAAAAAATGAATATAGGGGGCATTATATTTTGATCTCGCATTAGTAACAAAATAAAATCTACATTAGAAACAAAATAAAATCTCAAGCACTTAACCATTAGACTATCATTAGTCCATATAATATGTTTGCCTTTTTATTATAATGTCTAAGACTATTTTAAAAAACAAAAATCATAGCACTAGATCATTTGGAGGTTATGTGGTTATTCAACACTGGTCAAAATTAAAAAAATTATGTTTTAGATGGAACCATCATTTAGTGATAAAACCGTATACAAATATTTAGTTCAGAGACTAATCTGACTAAAATTAAGTTAGGGAAGCATTTTAATTTTAATGAAATAGTTGGAGAACTAATAAAGTAAGTCTAAAACTATTTTTAAAAAAATCATAGAATCAAGGTGATTTGACGATTATGCTCCCAGTCAATGCCGGTCAAAAATAAAAAATTTATGTTTTGGATGGAGTCACCATTTAAGATCAAACTGGATATAAATATTTAGTGCAGGGACTAATTTGGCTAAATTAAAGTTGGGAATCATTTTAAATTTAATGAAAGGAAAATACTTACGTAGACCCGATCTTTGGCCCCACTTGTAAACCCTATGGTCTGGATTAAATCTTAGAGAATCTATAATATCAGATGATGTAAGCAAGCTTCTTTAAGGTTTAATCCTGACTACAGGGTCTACAGGTGGGGTCAAAAATCGGGTCTATTTAAATATTTTCCTTAATGAAATAATTAGGGAAGACTAATGAGTTGATTTGCCCAAAACTTATAATATACAAGTTTTTAAAACCTAATGAAATTGTTGTGTAACGAAATAGTAGAGTTTTCCAATAAGTATCTCATCTCAAAACTATTGGAAACAAGATTACGATGTGATAATAAATATCTTATTTTTTATAAGAAAAAAGGATAAATTACAAAGAATTTTGTATTTTAGCTAATGTTCACGTTACTTCGTTATAGTTTTGAAATCTACAAATTACCTTTTTGTGGTTTGGTTAAAGTAAAATCATTAAATATTCCGTTAAGTAATCGTTAAGAGGCTGAAAATTTTTTATAGCATGATTATTTTAGTCATTTAAAACCTCTAACTATTGTTAGATATATATATATTTTAATATACAATAGAACTCCTCCCGTAAAAAAGTTTTTTAGGCGGCGGAGAGTTATTAGATTTAGGGATATTTTGAACTTTTTACACAAATTCGTTAATTTTTTAACTTTCCATCTATTTTACAACAAAGTCTATCCAAAAAAATATTGTAATTTATCCCAAAAAATTAGCAAAACTTGCTGACGAGAAAATATTGGGCCAGGCCTGTGATCTCAACGGCAAATTAAAAGTTATCATTAGATCCGAGACCAACGCCGTTAACTCCCCGTCCGAGCTCCGTCAAACTAAATTCAAATCAACCAAAAAGAGGTGCTTAACCTTTTCCATTGGGCCCATTTCCAACGGCTATATCAATATCAAAAACTAAAACCAACGACCTTTCTTCACTTTTTCTTTCCACTTTCTCAATTTCTGGAAACAAATTCTCTCAATTTTCTTTAAACTCAACAACACTCGAAATCAAGAATTCCAGACACTCCACATCGTTTATGGCAAAACCCACATCTTTATTCCAGGTAATATTTCTTGGGCATCCCTTAATTTCCTTTGTTCTTTTTTTTTTACTAATTCTCTGTTTGGTTGCTAAGAAAATGCAAGAAAATATAAAGATTTTGGATCTTTGATTTGTGTGGTTGATATTGCTTGCTTTCATTCAAATCTTCATACCCTTTTCAGTTTGAATGATTTCTCGGTGTTTTTACTAATATTTACACTTTTTATATGGTGCATGTTAAATTTTCCTGTTATATTGAAATATATGAAGCTTTTGGCACCCAAGTTTTGATCTTTTTGGACTACAACTTACTGAATGATTTTTATTTTCTTGGAGATTGGAAGAACGAAGTAATTTCTTGGGAAAATAGCCAATACTTTATGCACATTACACTGAAAACTTGAAATTTTTGCCTCGTCTCCAATTAAGGATATGAAAGTGCCATCCACTAGTTTTTTTTTTTTTTTTTTTTTTTGGGACCTGTACACTAATTCTTGAACATCTTTGTCTTTATTGAAGTTGAATTGGGATGCCAAAAATTTTAAGTTTGTCACTTGACTTATTGTAGCGTTAAATTGGTTCTTTTGTTACCAATTCATGCGTTTGTTGTGCTTATTGTTTAGTCATTTTAGCAAATGTACTCTCTGTTCGTTCTTCTATGAAGGTATATATATGGACATGTGATATTTTACCAATAGGAAATTTTAAAATTTGGCATCTAAGGACTCATATTTGTATTCGCTATTCGAATTGTGTTCCTGAATTTCTTTATATTTAGAGAAATTTATTTCTAACTTGGTTTAAAATTTTATGTCAATTAGGCAGCTTTCACTTTTCAAATGTCCAGTTTATTCTTGTTCAGTGGGGATGTTAATGAATAGTTTCTACACATTCTCTCTTTAAAACTTTGCTTCTGAATTTATGTCTTCAATATGTTTTTAAGCCTTCCACATAGCTTGTGAGTGATATCTGATTTGCTTTTTTTGATAGTCCAAAATCCAAATACGTAATCGGGCTAAGTCTATCGTTTTGTGTGTGTTCAACAGGTGTGATATAAGATACAGATTTTCGCAGCGAAAGAAAAATGGGTACTGTTTATGAAGAGTTGGATGAAGCTAAAGCAGAGATTGAAAAGCTCAGGGCAGATTACGGGATAAAGTTAGAAATTCTCCGAAAACTTGAAAAGAGCACACAATGAGCAGCTAATAAAGTTGCAGGAGGCAAACTTGAAAGTCAACAAGCTCTCTCAGCAACTAAATGAAAAAACTGAAGAAATCTCTATTGCAAACCAAATGTGTGAAGAACTGAAGTCAAAGTTGAAAGAGAGAGAGGCTGTTATCAAGCATCTGACTTGTGCCAACGATAAGCTTCGTGCTGATTGCAAAGAGAAACTTCGAAGTTGTGAGGAAGAGAATAGAGGGTTAGCTTCAACTTCTAGATGAGGCTAATGCAAAGAGCATGGATCAAGAGCAACTGATCCGCTCATTGAAAGTAGAAGTTGATGGAATGAAGGGAATTGTATCAATATCTCAGAACAAGTGTTTAGAAGTAGACAGAAAGCATAAAGCATTTCAAGAAATGAGAAGGGGAGAAGATGTGCTGCTTAAGTTAGAAGATGAGAAAAGTAAGTATGAAAACCAACTCAAATGGAAGAAGGAACAATTCTTTGGTCATCTAGAAGAAGCCCATATGAAGCTTCAGCATGAGTTTAAAGTCAGTGAGAAAGAGTGGGAGAAAGAGAGAGCTTCATTGCTTGATGAAATTTCTAGATTGCAGACAAACTTAGATTCACAAACCAGAATTTCAGAATCTCTTCAAGGCTCCCTGCAGATGTGTAACCAGGCTCTTGCTCATGAAGAGAGCAAAAGAAAATGTTTGGAAGTTCAACTTTCTGAATCAAAGACTAATTTTAACAGTGTTTTTGTTGAATATGAGGAGGCAAAGTCCACAATCGAAATCCTGACAGGTCAAAGGGATAAAGAAATTGCTAGCTTGAGGAATTCTTTGGGTACAAGAGAGAGCATTTACAAGGAAATGGAATATCAGGTCAGGATGCTGGAACAAGAGAAGCAAGAACTGATGGTATCTCTCAAAGAACTCCAGGAAGCTCAAATTCGGGAAGGAGGAGGAGGAAGTGCTTCTTCTTTAACAAAGCTTCGTAACAAGCTGAGGAAGTCTTGAACAGGGGCATAAAGACTGCTCTGCAAGGCTCAAGTCTAAAGAAGCTGAGTGGCATTCCCAACTGGGAGTTCTAATGGAGAAGCTCAATAGTTGCATTTCTGAGTTAGAGTGCAAGAACATATTGATAGATCAACTCCAAATAAAGGCAGAAGCTCATGATTCCATGATAGTGCAGCTAGCATTGCACAATGAAGAAGTCTTGTGATGGTATTGGTGTTGAAATTGGGCCTTTTTGAGGCACAAATGAAGCTTGCTGATGCTTATGTTGACTTAGATTACATCAAGAAGGAAAGGAACGAGAGCCTTTCTCTGTTCAGAGGTCTTGAAATGGTGCACAAAGATTGCTCTGTAGGACTCAAATCTAAAGAAGCTGAATGGAATTCTCAACTGGAATTCTTGGCTGAGAAGCTCAAGTGCTGCAGTTCCGAGTTAGATAGGAAGAATGTACTGATAGATCAACTCAAAATGGAGGCAGAAGTTCATGATTCCATCAGGTAGAACAGCTAGCATTGCTTAATCAAGAAGCCGCTTTCAATATGTTGTTGTTGAAGTCGGGATTTCAGGAGGCATATAACAAGCTTGCTGAATCTTATGCCGACTTAGATGAGAAAAACATGCAAAGCAAAGAGAAAGAAACTCATCTGCTGGTGGAGTTGGAGATGAAGGGCAGTGCTCTAACAATAGCCCAATCAGATGCGGAAGAGGAACGCAAGAAGGTTGCCCATTTATCAGAGAAGGTTGAATCTGTAACTTTTATTGAGGAACAGAAGTTTTTGCAACACAAAGAGCTTGAAAGGCTAGAAAAACTGCTCAAGTTGAATCAAATACATGTTTCTGTAAGAGACTCATGCAGGTACTGAATTTGAAAGGCACTGAAAGAAGTTCTTTGCTCACTATAGCAACTGAAGATACTGGATGAGAAGATTTGTAGAGGAATGGAATTTGAATTCCAGATGCAAATATGGAACTCTTTTTCTAAAGAGTTGAAAACCAACCTTGAGAAAGATCACCAAATGCATGGAGAAATGGAGGCTTCTCTTCAAGCACAACTACTGAGCTTGAAAAGTAAACTTAAAAAAGGTTCGTAAGACCTTGTCTAGAGCAAATGAAGAACTCACAGAAAGATTTTGTCAAGCAAATGAAGCTGAGTTTGAGTTGCAAATATGGAAATCTATTGCAGAACAGCTGAAAGCCAACCTTGAAGAATACCATCAAATGCGTAAAGAAGTAGAGGCTTCTCTTCTTGCAGAAGTAGCTATTGAGGTCAATCTAAGACAAGAGAAAGAGGGCCTCCTGATTCAGCTTGAAGAGAAAGACAAAATAATAGAAGACCTGCATGAACAAATCGCACTTTTGAATCAGGAACTAGAGACAATAGAAAAAAAAGACAAAACTCCTGCTTGCACAAACAATGAAAAGTTCTACAGTTCAAGAATCAGTGTTCAAAGTGCTGACTGCAACTCAGATGATTATCAGGAAGAGGAAGAGTGGGTGATGATCAAGAGAGAGCTTGAAGGTTTGGCACAAGTAGATGCAGAGAAGAACTACGAGCATGAAAAAGAGGGCCTTCACCATCTTGTGGAGGAGAGAGACCAGAGGATAGAGCATCTCCAACAGCTTGTAAAGTCGCTGGAACAAGAGTTTGAGAGTTCAACCAGCTCTTTTTCCTCAAAACCCTCAGATATGCAATCTGGAGATTAATTTGTTCCACGAATCTTGGCACATGTTGACAACAGCTTTGTTTTTGAAGGAGACGGAAATTCAGGAGAAAAACTTGATTATTCTTGAGCTGGAAAATGACTTGACTGATCTAGAAACTGGTTCACAAGCAAGCAAATCAGAAGTTGAGAGATTGAGGGGTGAACTTGAGGAGGAACAAAGAACATCAGATCTGTTGATTCAGAAGCTTAATGATGAAAAGGGAAAGATAATTGAAGATGTCGCGAACTTGTCATCAGACAGGGAGAATTTGTTGAACACTCTAGATGTACTTTCTGATAGAATCAATGCAGAAGTTATCTATGGATGATCTGCAGCTTATGGATAGCTTGAGAAATAAACTGAACAACTTTGATTCTAGTGAGTTGGAAATCGACTTCATCTTGGGGAGGATGCATATTTTGATCCAGTGAAAGAGAACAAAAACCATTATGCATCTCCTAGAACAACAAAAGCTGAAGCCATGCTTGATGAAAGATTGCCGTTGAGAGCTCTCAACAATGGATTGTACTTGTAGATTACGCATCTGTCAAGTACTTGCATAATTTAGTAGACCTTTTCACTTGTTTTATTAGATTTTTGCTTCTTTGTTCCTCCTGTACTGTTTGTATCATTTCAGGTGAATTCACGAGAATAAACATTGGTGAATTTTACGAAAACTGAAATTATCCTGCCAAGGTTAGTATATCATAATTACATAATCCAAGTGCAAGAAAAAAAAAGAAAAAGAAAAAGAAAAGTAGTGGGAGAAGCCAGTTCTGTGGCAAATAGGGGAAGTTAAAAAGGTTGTGATTCAGTAACATCACGAAGTAACAGATGCATTTTTATGTTTCTCATAGCTTGCTTACAACACATCTAGTTTACTCGACCTTCTGTTCACAGTTGGGAACCGAATAAAGCCAGTAAAGATTTCCAAAATATTCTTGTTCATGAACTTTGAACTGCAGCTTTCATCTAGATTGTTTTACAACAGGATTGAGCTTGAAAGCAATTCCTAGTAAAAGGAAGAGTGACAATCCTTGGTCAGTTTACAGAAAAACTTTTGCTTTCTTTCTTTTAACTGCATTACAAAATGTAAAACAGACTAAAAGAAGAATGTAGAGTACTTTTTAATCAACTCTGAACAGAATTTAAGCTTTGAACCTCTTTCAATATCTTATACTTCTATATGACTATGAATGCTTTGTTCCATATCAACCATTGATGCAATCTCAGAATTTCAATAAGCAATGTCATATGCTTACATGTCTACAATTTATTATCGAGGTACTAATCTAAATAACTAAATCTGTAGACAACAGATATGATTCAGCCAACTAATTAGTGACATGTTTGAAGTGTTAACAAAATGCCAACTTCAGTGAACAAGTTCGCTGCCAACTGCTGATACAGTCTACCATATAATAAGGGAAATCATTTTGTCTTCTTTGTGCCATGTGAACTGGATTCCTGGGCGAAGTCAGCAAGCCCCTGCCTCAGAGCTTCAAGTGTAACTCCATTATATACTAAAATACTTGTCACACCCATTCTTGAGACCTGATAACCATTTCATTAGTTATAAATTAGTAAAATATGCCATGCAGACTTGACCATTTAGAGTTAGGCTGAACGAGAGAGAAGCAGCCATACCGCTTCAATGTTTCTATCCTCGTCATCAAAGAATAACATTGAATCAAATGGTATTCCAGTCTTCCGCTGAATTTTCTGGAAATGCTGTGTCTTGTGGGTCCAGCTAGAAAAGATCTCCTACATGCCAGTAAAAATTTATTTAGAGGAAAATATGGAAAACTTGGAAGAGGAATAATTGTCTCCATTCTCATAAGAGAAACGTCAAGATACAGTTAATTAAGAATTCAGCAAAGTGCAGTCCTTTTCTTCTTCCCTTCCCTTCTTGACCTTTTCTTAGTCAAAAAGAAGAGACAGTGTAAGCAGAAAGGAACGAAAGCATATTGCACTGGCAACTAAGGATGACCCTTTTAAATCATATCCTGAATTGGAAGTATGACTTCAACAAACTATTGTTTATGGTACTATTTTGAAACTATTAAGTCATGCTGCAGAGAGGATGAGTAGTTTTATGAGCAAATACTAGGATATGTATGGTGGATTATTGTACAAATACTTGAGAGTATGAGCATACAAATGCACTCCAGAAATGCAGATGCGCTCTATAACAGGAAAGAATTTACTACTATCATGACTTTCCATGCTGAAAAGCTGCAGTTGCTGATGAAAAGGTCTCCTAATTTGTCAATGAAGATTGCACATATGATGTGCTACTGTATGTGGACCTTCAGAGCAAATAATGCCTCTCGTGAGATGTGGAAATTCATAGTTGTACAAGTATTTGAGGCTACACATGCATTTGTTTGACACTCGAGAGTTAAAAATTCATTTTGGAGCAACCAAAAAACTAAGTTCACCTACTTATGACCAATAACAATAATCGTTATGACTGCCATTCTACAGACTACATGACTATACTGTGAGTCAGCATGGTTTTGGACTTTGGAGACTTCTTTTGGTGGGAGTAATATGTATTTAACATTTTATTGAGTTATTTAACACAGGTGAAGAAATTAAATTCCTTCTGCATCTACTTAGGGAATTGGTTTAGGAACACCAACTCAAGTTGGAGATGTATACCAAGGGTTGTCAGTAGCCTATTTTGAGACAAGGTGATATGTGGACATTAGGATTACCACAAGGGTGCATGTTGCACTTTCTCCTGTTACTCCTTGTTCCGTTGTTTGCATGAGTGCAAGAAGGGGAGACATGCAGTTGCACCACAAATCTCCAACCAGACCTTACTCCTATATCTACCATAGATATAGATAGTACAATCATAAACAAGTTCGAAACTCTTCTTTATTCATTTGCTTCTGGGATGCTAATGTAAAGAGTCATTGTATTTAACTTCCCCTTCCAGAATCATTAAAAGCAAACAGTACAGCTATTTTAACCTCAGGATATAGATGTGAATGAGAAACAGGAAACACAGGCCAAATATAAGCATTACTTATTTAACGCAAGGGCTTCGGAAAGAATGTAAACGATGACAAGTATAGGCTGAAAGAAGGCAAAATGCATAGGAAAAAATCATTTTTAGTTGGTTTACCTCTGCCACAAAGATGGATCTTATACCCAATCTGTCAAGAAATGTTGTCGCTATGTCACGAGCTGGTGATCTTGAAGCGATTGCAACATCAATTCCTCGACCCTTGAGGGCTTGTATTATTCCTCTTGCATGAGGATACAGATTTGGGGTATCTCCCTCATAGCAACACTCACTGAGAAATCACAAACAAGATAGTTGTAGAATGAAACACTAACAAGTAATGTTGCACCAAGCAAAAGTTCAACCAAAATATCTATCTATTTATATTTCATTATACAGGCCTGCAATTCAATGTCCTGATCAACTGCTAAAATTCGAGTGTATATTTGATTTTAAAATCCCAATATTACTCCCCAAGAAACTTGATCTTCGTTGCTGGAATGGTCATTGGTCTCTAAATTAAACATGTTCTGGCAATTTACTGTCTACAAACAAATGTATGAAACAAATACAAATACTTTTCCAACAATAATTCAGCAAAGAGTGACATTACACATCCTTCCTTGATTTTATCCACAGAAGGCACTCAACACTGATTTGGCGCAACCGTAAAATTGTTGCCACATTAGGTCACGGGCTCAAGTCGTGGAAACAGCTCTTGCAAAAAATGCAAGCTAAAACTGCATACCATAGACCAAGTGGATTCACCGTTTCCCAAATCCCGGTGCATAATGGGAGCTTTGTGCATCGGCTGCCTTTTTAAGCCACTCAACCCAAGCACTAAAAGAATCCTAAACCATAGTTTTAATTTTAACGCTTTTTTTTTGGGGGGAAAAAGTACCTTTTTGCAATGCAAAATATTCTGTAAAACTAGGATTAAAATTAACCAAGTACAAACTATAGTCAATAACTATGCATTAAAAAATTTGGGAAAAAGAAACATTTACATGGGCAGGACAATAATACATCACAACCATTTTTATTTGACTATGCAGAAATTGCAATAAATCAGTAAGAAAATTAAAAGAACATACCAGGAGAAAAAAAATAAAAAAATAAAACCCATGAGATAAAACGTACGAAACCATAAATCAAACAAAACCCATGTGATGGAATTGAATGTAAAGCACAAAGAAATATATTTCTTTTTTTTTTCTTTTTTTTTTTTGAATAAAAGTTTGTATTTAATTGATGCATGTAAAAATACTAGTATTTACCAGTAAAAAGGCCAGAGAGTGTAATCAAGATCGAAGACAACAAGGCTGGGAAGTTATTTGATGAAGTCCCAGGATTTGTTCTGCCTCTTCCTTCACCTTTTTGTCGTCCGCCATTGCTATCTTCTCTCGCCTTCTGTTTCCGCGCCTTGCGAGACAGAAACTGCTGAAAGAAAAGAGCTCCTGTGCAACACGGTATTTTTTTTTGTTGACTAGTATAAAAGTGATTGGTTGAACTTTCCAACATTTTAGGCCGTTGTTCTTTAGCTTATACGGCCGGGTGGTTTTTTTTTCTTTTTTCTTTTTGCGAAACAACTAATTTTTTTATTATTTTTAATCTCTCTATGTATTTTTTTGTTTACTCAAAAAAAAAAATTGTATTGATAATGGTCATAAAACTAAAAAATCACTTACGCGACCATGTCATTGGATGATTGGATCTAAGATGAATAAGTAAATACTACTCCATGAAGTTGCCTGTTAATGATTCTTAGATAAATAGAAAGGCAGTATGTTTTATGACAACAACAACAACAAAAAATAAAAAATGAAATCATGACTAAAAAGGCTGAAGCATGTTATGATCGGTTATGAGTATTTAGAATATGATGAAATCAAATACCGCTACGCAATAATGCAGTCAAGTCATAAGTACATTGATAATCCCATAATTAGGGTTGAATTCTCATTATCCCTATTATGTATCTATTCATTCCCTTCCCTGGATGTGTTTATCTTGAACCGTTGACTCAAAAAAATTATTGAACTAGTTCATATCAAATTGAAAAAATAAGATATTCAAACCGTATTTTAAAATCGAGTCGAATAGAGAGTTGAGTCCCTCAAACATAACCTATTGAAAAAATCGGGTATCGATTCTCATTTCAATAACCTATTGGATACCCGACCCAATCCATGATAGGGGTATTTTCATAAATTTATAAGTTACCCCAATTAACCCTACCAATACTTTTGAATCCTTAATAGTGTAAATCCCTTCTACCATATTACATCTAACTGACCCCATCTCCCTCATATCAGATCAAACCCATCTACCACGCACAGATCATCATCTCAAACCTGATGATGCCACAATTCGCCCTTATCTAGTCCTCCTCTTATCCTACATTTGCCCAAATTTTTTTTTTTTTTTTCATTTTTTCATGGTTTATTCACTGCTAGGTATTAATATGGAAGTAAAAAATCTGCTCTTTTTTTTCCCTTTTTTGCCTTAATAGAACTTCTTTCGATTCTAGAATCTCTAATTAGGATCTAATCCATTTATTCATTTTTGGTATTCGTCATTTTGGGGGGTCATCTTTAGTCCGGGAGATCTCTTTTTATTTTGGTTGGGTTGTTAGTGATTATTTAAGAATTGGTAATATTTGTTTCTTGATGATACCAAGATTGAACACTCATGAGAAATAGCCACATGGTAATTTGAAATTATCAACTTAGGTCACCCAATTATACACACGGTAACTTGATGTTGAAATTATCAACTTAGGTCACCCAAGTATGAATATGTAACTCAAAAAATAAGTAGATAGGCCAATTCTATCAAAATATAACTAAATTTATTATGTCATTTACCGAATTGCTTAAGCAGCTCGGTTAGCTTGATCGACCTCAAACTCGGCAAGCATACAGGTCAACCTCTATAAATAGGAGTTGCTCCCATTATATAAAGTAAGCATATCCAACTCATACTCAATACAATACACACCCTTTTTACCTATCTGTTTCTATATTTTACTTTTCAATTGGCGCCGTCTGTGGGAAACCGATAATTAAATACCCAAGATTTCTCCATTGTTGAATATAGATATAAAGGACCGTTCCCATAAAAAATAAAATAATAATAGGAATTAGAATCCTGAGGTGGAATTGATTCCACATAGTGCTCCCAATCCTGAAATAGAGTTTTACCAAGAGAACTTAATACCAGCAAGAGAGAAAATGCTTGAATTTTTCACCAATAACTTTCAGGCCTTTAAAGATTTTGTTGAAAATCAACGAAATAACATGGTGATAAATCAACATAGTCAAAGGTTTGCAGGCGAAGATACAACGAGTAGCTCTCAACATCAAGTTCCTGCATCACATCCCAAGTCCCCCGACGTGAAAGATCTGTTTTTTACCGAATAGGGCCTCATCCTAAAAAGAAAGTTGAGTTAAACATGAATACAATCATTGATCCATATGTGAAAGATGATATTTTGATGGCTAAAGTTGAACAGCGGGTAAAAGAGCTCCTAGAAAGAACTACTGCCACTATAGTTGAATTACTAATTGCTATATAGAGATTCGTTCGTGCTAGCCATCCAAATCGAACAAATGGCCCCTCATTTTAGGCAGTCGGATCTGGATATATATAAAGGCACTACCGATCTCACTGATCATGTTGCACATGTTTCATCTGTTATTAGGCTTTATGGATATTCTAATGCAATTACTTGCAAGTTATTTGCGACAATGCTAAGAGAATCTGCACAAAAATGGTTCAAAGAGCTTCTTTCTTACTCGATAGATTCATTCACTGACCATGCTAAAAGTTTTTGCGCCACTTTATGAGCCGAAAGACCATTCAAAGAGAAGTTTCTCGTTTGTTAAACATTCAACAAAGAACAAGATGAGACGAAACAAGATATCGGACGGTTTAACGATTAAGTTGTGCATATCAAAAATTCAAATGAAACGCTCTTAATTGCTGTCTTTATGAGCAAAATTAAACTTAGAGTCTTTCATGCTGACTTATCCTCCATAATCCCAAAGATTTTCGGAGAGCTCCTTCAACATGCGGATGATTATATATGAGGAGAAGAATCAAACCATACAAAAAGAGAGTTAAACAATCCTAGGGACCAAAGTCGATGACCCCCAAATCGTCCTACTGAGAAAAGTCAAAATCGACGTCCTAAAATTTTCGATTCTCAAAATGTCCGACCAAATGCCATGGCAGAACGAGTCACGCTTGAACTTGCATGTTATAAGAGGACTTTTGTTTTGCCCGATGAGGACTTTACCCCTCTTAACACACCCCACAAGGAAATTCTGCATCACATATGACACACTGGAATTATCCAACCACTGCCTCCAATCCGATCGGAATATTTTCTATCGAAGGGACCGATCTAAGTACAGTGCTCATCATAGAGATTACGGTCATGATACTGATGAATGTAACAATCTAAAAATTAAGATCGAAAGACTGATTAAAAATGGTCATGTTCAAGAATACATTCTCCAGACTGGTGATCAATTTTGATGCAATGAAAAACGCCTTCATCGGGATGACCAGCAGCTGCATGACCTAACGATCGATGAGGCCCTCCTCGCGAAAGTCATGATCTAGATGTCATAAGAAACAATTGTTGGAGAAAATATTAGCAGAGATTCCATAAATTCAAGGAAGCATTATGCTTGGCCAATTCTTCCTGGAGAAGTCGTGCCAGAAAAGCCCCGATCTCATTTGAACATTACCTTCACTAATCAAGATCCTATTCTAGACCGGTATCCATATGCAGATCCCATTGTTATTCATGCCAAAGTAAGGGATTTTCGAGTGCATAAAGTTTCTACCAACAATGGAAATTCAGTAGACATAATCTACTGGCATGCTTGGGAAAACATAGGCATTAGTGGAGAACATATCTAACCTTACAATACCCCACTAGTTGGATTCACTAGAAACTCTCAATGCTGAAGGATCCATAACACTACCCTTAACTCTCAGATAACCCCCTTCTTCTGAAGAGAAATAATAAATTTTATGTTGGTTCGACAAGCTTCCTTTCATAATATGATCCTAGGCTAACCTTATCAATGTATGTTTGTTATACTTCTCTTAGTCTACCATCTTGGAATAAACTTTGCACTACGAGACTGGATTGAATGACGGATCTGGAGAGATCAGCAAGAGGCCAGAGAATGTTATATGATGTTACTCAGATAAAAAATCCTGGTTGATCAACCTGAGGGAGTTCTTGCCCTAGACTAAGAATAGACAAGTGAGACGTTTGAAAACAAGCCTTCGACCTAGAAACTGAGCCAATCATGGAAGCCGCTAAGAAAGAGCTAGGATTGCCAATAGATGAGATCTCCTACAACCCCGAGCACCCCGACAAGAAGCTTGGTGAACCTATTCTACTTTACCCCCATACTCAAGGAAAATCTATCACAACTTCTTTACAAATATCGGGATATTTTTGCTTGGTCCCCAGCAGATATGCCTGGAATATGACTGGATATTATAAACCACAAGTTAGGGATCGATCCATCTTACAAACCGTTCAAATAGAAAAAGATGCTCTTCGGGCTTGAACGTAGTTGAGCCATAGAGGTTAAAGTAGATAAATTACTTGTAGCTCGAATCGTCAGAAAAGTTCTATACCTAGCACGGCTCTCAAATCCTGTGCTTGTACCTAAGCCAGACACAAGCTAGTGTATGTGTGTAGATTATAGTGATCTAAATAAAGCCTACCCTAAAGACAGTTACCCTTTGCCTCAGATTGATATAGAAATAGATTCATTTGTCTTGATGTTGAGAGCTACTCGTTGTATCTTCGTATGGGTCCTGTTTCATCTATGTTTCTTTAGCAAGGAAGATGAGGAAAAAAACTGCATTTATTACGCATAAGGGCACTTATTATTATCAGACCATGCCTTTTGGACTTAAAAACACTAGGGCAACTTATCAACGATTAGTAAATAAATTGTTCAAGCAACAGATCGGAAGGAATATAGGAGTATATGTAGATGATATGGTAGTAAAAGCAAGACATACAAGGATACTATCTCCAACCTCAAAGAGGTCTTTTCAATCTTGAGGAAGGTCAATCTCTGGCTCAATCCATTGAAATGTACCTTTGGGGTACCTTAAGGAAAATTTTTTGGATTCTTAATCTAGCAAAGAGGAATCGAAGCGAATCCCAAGAAAGTCCAAGCTATACTAGACATGAAACCTGCCAGTTCAGTAAAAGTGTAATGTCTAATCAGATGCATGGCTATTCTTAATTGATTCTTATCTGAATCCTCAGAACGAGGGCTTCTTTTCTTCCAAACAATCAAGAAGGCTAAAAATTTTGAATGGACCGAGCGTTGCCAACAAGTTTTCGAATAAATAAAGCCATATTTAGCTAACATTCAGCTACATCAGTATCAGTAGCTTGACAGCCCCTATTGAAAACAAAGTCTTGCTTTTATATTTGTTAGCTATGGACACTGTTGTAAGTGCCGTATTGGTTTCAAAGAGAGACAAGATACAACGACTGATCTACTTTGTCAGCAAAGTCTTGTAGGGGCTAGAATTGAATCATTCATATATAGAGAAAGTATCATTTTCTCTTGTTATTGCAGTTCAAAAGTTGAAGCCCTACTTGCAAAGCCATGAAAAAGTAGTGAACACTAATTTTCCATTAAAGACAGTCCTGGCTGTATAAGGATGTTTCAGGGCATATGCTGAAGTGGTCAGTCGAGCTACTTGAGTATGACCTCAAGTTTCAACCATGATTAGCACCCAGGCCTTAGCCGATTTCCTTGTAGAAAAGCACTTTTGATCCATAAAAGATCAAAGGATTTTTGCACATCAAGAACAAAACTCAATAAATATCAGAAGATTACCCCGTCTGGGAACTACATATGAACGGGGCATCTTGCGAGTCAGGATCTGGAGCTGAGGGTTATTATTCTAACTCCTGAAGGAAATTGACGTATCTATGCCATTCGATTTGAGTTCCAACCAACCAATAACAAGGTTGAATATGAAGCTGTTATTATAGGCGTGAAGCTCGCTCGGGACTTGGGTACAAAAGGTTTTCAAGTCAACACTGATTCATTATTGATCATGAATCAGATCCTTGGGAATTTGAAGCCTGCAGGATAATTCTACAGAGGTATATAGAGAAAATTAAACAATTTAAACAAAAGTTCGAGGAAGTGGACTTCGTTAAAATTCACCGAGCAAAAAATGCTGATGTTGATGCTTTCTCTAAACTTGCCTCTGCTCTTTATGCTCATCTAACATAGGAAGTATTAGTCGAAATAAGAGTACAGCGAGCAATCGATGAATCGAAAGTTGCACAGATCTGCAATGAGCTGAATTAGATGACACCTATTATGGAGTAGTTAACTCAGGGAATACTCCCAAAAAATAGAGTTTAGGCACGAAAGTTGATAATTCAACACATCAATAAGGAATGAGGTACATTAGGGAACCTTATACCAACGTTCATATCTTTTGCCTTTATTTTGCTGTCTTTCACCTGAGGAGGCGACCTATGTACTCCATGAAATACATGAGGGAATTTGTGGAAGCCACATAGGAGCTCAAAGAGCGTTGCTTGAAAAGCTATGCTTGTGGGTTATTATTGGCCTACTATGCACATCAATTGGTGAGAAATTGCCACAAATGCTAGGTCTACGCCCTAATTTCCCACAAACCGGCGATAAACATGACACCCCTTACCAGTTCATGGCCCTTCCAATAATGGGGAATTGACATATTGGGACCATTACTGAGGGGAATGGAAACTCGAAATACCTGATTGTAGCCGTTGATTAATTCTCTAAATGGATTGAAGCCGAACCTCTTCAGATCAATTTCAGGATCTAGTGTGAAAAAATTCTTCTGTAAGAACATCATTTGCCAATATGGAATTCCTTACATTTTTGTTTCGGACAATAGAACTCAGTTTGATCTGAAAAACCGTTCTGGCCATTTTGTGAAGAACTTGGGATTCAAATGCATACCACCTTTGTGGGTCATTCCCAAGTAAATGGACAAGTAGGAATATCCAATCAAACTCTGCTGATCAGGTAACAACATGTCTTGATCATGCTAAAAAGGAACTTGGGTCGAAGAAAAGAACTTCCAAGTGTCCTATGGTTTTACGAAACTACACCTCAACTCCCACATGAAGAAACATCTTCTGGAAGAACGAAGGTTAATTGCAACTGTACGAGAAGATACTTACAAACAACAAATTTAAAAATCTCTTATGATGCTACTGTTCGACAGAGATACTTCCGACCTGGAGATTTAGTACTGCGAAAGAACGAAGTTAGCCGAACAAAAAGAGGTCATAAGTTGGAGTCAAATTGGGAATGACCCTACCAAGTGAGTGATGCTTATCCCAGGGGGTATTATAAGTTAGCTTATCAAGTATGGAAAGGTAACACCTAGGATGTTGAACTGTAATCAATTTGAAGAAATACTATAAGGGAAATTAAAATTAAAAAAAACAATCTACTACTTGACAAAATTTTCATTTCACAAAAAGATAGTATAGAACATTTTATTACATCAAAATACTATTACATTTACTTTAGTCAGCTGAACTTTGCCTATCATCCCCGAGATCTTCATATGCCCGATTATTCTCTACTAGCACCTCTTTAAAAATATTTTCTTCGATGCATGGTGTTGGCCCTAAAGCAACCTAAGAGGGGGGGATGAACTAGGTTGTCTCTAAAAACAACTCTTTTAATGTACTTAAAGGAAATTCAAACTACATGCAACAAATAAATACTTAAACACAAATAATCACAAGTAAAGATTTAACAATGGAAGCTCAAAGAACAAATAAAAAGATTGAGATTAAGAAATGGAAACCAAACTCCTAAGCTCCTCAAGTTTGGAGTATATCCACTAATAGACCTCTTCAAAGAATGTGAGGCAATAACTTTCTTATACACAAAGTACGATCACCCTTACACCAGGTTAAACTAAATCCCTCTAGTTTAGCCAAAGGTTTTTACACTATAATCTCACTTTTGTACACTTGTTATCCCTCTACTCTTACAATTGAGGATCACTCACTAGTCTACTCTTACTCACACTAATTTTCTCTAGTTGAGCCAAGAGAACAACACTATCCAAACCAATACAATCCATAATATTTTAGCCTATTTCTCCCCAAATAGATCTCAGAAATATTTGAATTAAATGTAGTAGTTCTATTTTACATTTTCAGGCTAAGGCATATTTATAGATGCCCAAAAGATGCCTCCAACAACTCTCCAATGACTATTTTTCTATTATTGAAAAACTAACTGTTAGACCTTTCGGACGACTGATGTAGTAAGCGTGTGTCTGAAAGAACTAGCTGTTGGACCTTTCGGGTGACTGCTGCTAAGCTCTATGCCTGACACTGCATCCGTTCTCTAGAAGGTGTCTTCTCTTTCCTTCGTTTGAACATCCGAGACTGCGTCCGAACATACGTCTGTTTGATGGTCAGTGGCTTTTGGAATTTTGCCTCAATTGATTGGACGCTATTCTTTGTCCGAGGCTACTTCATGTTCTCTATGTCAGACGATCACATCATCCAAAGTGTCTTTCTTTCAGATGACATTCTCGTCCGTAGAATCTTCTAGTTGTTTTGTTGAATGTGTTCAGACAATTATTTACGTCTGAACCTTCCTATTTTTATACAAACTTGTTTTCAAACTGTTCTTATGATTTGGTCATCATCAAAACATGATTATCATAAATGGGGTTCAACAATCTCTCCCTTTTTGATGATAATAATGCAATTGAATAATTCTAAAAACAACCATAAAATACAAAGCACTGGCATCATCAAAACATAAGAGAAAAAACCAATTTAGGCTCTCCCTAAGTTTAATTTCCTCCTGAATTTAATAGCCCAACAATTCTAGAAGTCTCTAATACACTGCTAAAATGTGCAGGTAATTCAAGAGAGTACATGGAAATAATCAAGTTGAAAATATTTCTTCACCTAAGGAATTCATTAATACGATTAACATCAAGGTATTTTTCATTCATTCCTTACCAAAAGAAGCATATGTGATACAATTAATTTCTAACATATAAGCCAATAGGAAAGAGAATGCTCCCCTTTCTTTTGCAAGTAGTGACTTAATATAGACAAAATTGGGAGTACTCATAACCAAGCTTTCTAAAGTTTAAGAAAAACAAATTCATTTGCATAGTTGACTAACACTCAAGATATAATAGTTCACATTATCAAATGAAGCACATTTATTATAAAAATTTTAAATGTTATCCATCTATGTCATCTTAGCTCATATTCTTTGCAAGAAAGAACTAAGATCATCTATTATTTTCTTTAACAAAATTTGTTATTCCTTGATCTTTGCCTTTGCATCCAATCCCTTTTTCTTCAATGCGTCATTTTCTTTTGTCAACATATTATTTTCATGCACAAGTTTTGAGTTAGCACTAAATAAAGCATTAATCTTGATTTTTAACTCCTTGAATTCCTAGCATATGATTCTTTTGAACTTTCAAGCATTTTTAAAATAAATGAGTCAATATCATCATCATCATCATCATCATCACAAGAATCATAACTAGAAGACATCTAATTATTGCCCAGAGCCATAAAAGCCATTTGAGTCACCTCATGTTCTTCTTCATCTTCTCCATCTGAATTGCAATCTTGCCATGTTATTTGGAAGTTATTGAAGTGAGGCTTCCTTGAGTCTTTTCCCCATTATGATGAACACTCATTTGCAAGGTGTCCCAATTTTTCATAGTCGTAGTATTTTTCATTTGGCCTCTTGCTTGTATCTTTTTGTGAAGCATTCAATGTTATGTCTCTTTTTGCCCTTGCCTCCTCATCATCTTATACCTTATGTTTCAATTTCAATTCAAAGGAGGTTAGTGAATTAATCAAAGACACAACAGGTATAGAATTTAAATTTTTACACTCTTCTATGGCAATGGATTTAGGCTCCCATTCTTTAGATAAAGCATTCAAAATCTTTCTATTCTTTTCACCCAAAGAATATTCTTTACCTAAGACTTCTAAATTCTTAATAATATCATTGAACCTATAACACATCTTATCAATATTCTCACGAGATTCCATTTTGAAGGATTCACATTTAGTCACAAGAAGTGAATTCTTTTACTTTCTTATATCTTCACTTCCTTCATGGATTTCTTTCAATTTATTCTAAATTTCCTTAGCCGATTTGCAACCCTTAACTTTAATGGATTCATCTACATCTAAGGTATTGTACAAAATATTCATGGCTTTAGAATTCAAAATTAAATTTACTCTATCATGTGCATTTAACTCATTTCTAGTCTTAAGCCCTAACCTATGTGTATTTGCATC
Source organism: Cinchona pubescens (assembly GCA_025175665.1). Classification (NCBI taxonomy): domain Eukaryota; kingdom Viridiplantae; phylum Streptophyta; class Magnoliopsida; order Gentianales; family Rubiaceae; genus Cinchona; species Cinchona pubescens. The sequence goes on from JANKKI010000500.1 coordinate 146,923, forward strand.
AACAATATTAGCTTCTAAAGGACTCTTACTAACAATATATCAATATCAATATCAATAGATTGAATCAAGATTTCCATTCTTTCCTTCCAACTAACAAAATTAATGCCACTAAACATGGGAAGTCTAGTAATGTAGATTGCCCTTCTAGAAATAAAGTATAATTGGTTCTCATAATCTTTTCTCTAAAGTAGTTAAGCTCAATATTCGAGACCAATGCTATGATACCAATTGTTAGCCCAAAAGCAACCTAAGGGGGGATGAATTATGTTGTCTCTAAAAATAAACCTTTTAATGTGTTTAAAGGAAATTCAAACTATATGCAACAAATAAACACTTGAGCACAAATAATCACAAGTAAATATTCAACCATTGAAGCTCAAAGAACAACTAAAAAGATTGAAATTAAGAAATGCAAACCAAAATTCCAAGCTCCTCAAGTTTGGATTACATCCACTAGTAGTGTTTCTTCAGAAAAGGTGAGGCAATAACTTCTTCTATACAAAGTAGGATCACCTTTGTCCCAACTAAATCCCTCTAGTTTAGCCAAAGGGTTTTACACTATACCTCACTTTTGTACACTTGTTATCCCTTTACTCTTACACTTGAAGATCACTCACTAGTCTACTCTTGCTCACCCTAATACTAATTCCCTCTAATTGAGCCAAAAAACTACACTACCCAAACCAATAGAACCCATAATATTTTAGTCTATTTCTTCCCAAATAGCTCTCAAATGTTTGTATTGAATGTAGTAGTTCTATTTTACATTTTCAGGCTAGAGGATTTTTATAGATGCCTAAAAATTACCTCCAATAACTCTCCAACTACTATTTTTTATTTATTGAAAAACTAGCTTTAGAGCTTTTGAATGGCCAATATAGTAAGTGTGTGTCCAAAAGAACTAGCCATTGGACCTTTCAGGCGACTGCTACTAAGCTTTAAGTCTAACGCTGCATTTCTAGAGGTTGTCATGTCTTTCCTTCGTTCGAACATCCAAGGCTACGTCCGAACATGCGTCTGTTCAATCGTCAGTGACTTTTGGAATTTTGCCTTAATTGAACGAACGCTATTCTTCTTCCAAAACTGCTTCAGATCTCTGTGTAGAACGATCACCATCGTTCGAAGTGTCTTCTCCAGATGATCATCACAGTGTCCTTAGAGTCTTCTGGTTGTTTTGTTGATTGTGTTCGGATGATCACTTATATCCAAACTTTCTTGGAAGACAGATTACACTTGTTTTCAAACCCTTAGGATGATTTACTCATCATCAAAATATGATTATCATAAATGGAGTTCAACACGTAGCTCAAGGAAAATTTGGCCGAGTTCGGTGAGAAGGTCAATGTCAATAGATTCATCACACCTTGAGAAGGCTGAATATATAATGGGATGGCCTGGATATTTCTGTTGAACCTCCTCTAAAGCCTCCATAAAGCCTAGAGACCAGCGTGCTGGCAGAAGGTCATTAAATCATCTCTCAGAGCCTTTTACCTGAGGAATTGGTTGACACGATCGACTAATGAGCCTGAAGACGTAGAAGGCTCTGCCCGAACCCGATTAAGCTCGAATTTATATTTGCACAACTCCTCTTGTTTGAGCTCAGGTCTTCAAACAACTAACACATTTGCCTTTTCAAATGATCAAGCTCTACTGAGTTGTTTATATTGGCTTTCCTGCATCACAAGCTCAGAAGGATCATTACCAAGTTTATGCTGATGTTTGGCCAAGACGGCATCCTTTTCCTTGGTTGGCTACTTCTTTAGAGCTGCTTCATTAGCTGCCTTAGAATCTTGCAAGGTTCAATTCGACAACCTCTTTTTTAGCCTTAAGGCACTGACAATGCTCTTCCCTTATTGCATTCCTTAGATAAAACAAAGATAGGGAATGTGAGAAGTATAATCGAGGAAGAACTTTAGGAAAAATTAACCAAAATTGAAAGAACTTACGGCATAATACGACTGAGCTGCTTCAATCTGGACATGATTAGTGAGCAGTTTAGAGACATACATATGTTCTCGATACAAGAAAGCATGATTGAGCCAATTGTTTGAGACTCAACCATGCTATCTTCTATCGTTACCAATAAGAGACCACAATGGTTTGAAAGAAGTTCTGTCCAACTCTCCTCCTCCATCTTTGATTAGCTGAACTATCCTAACCATCCAGGAAAGGAAGAGAGCCACTAGCCACCCATTCTTCCTCACGTATCCAGTCCTAAGCTCCTGGAGCTGTATACCAAGAGATTGCTTTATCATTCCTTGGAAGACAAAAATATCTAGGCTTATAAGACCATGGACAGAAAGACCCACCTAGAACTGCAAGCACAGAAGATGGAGTTCGAGCTGTGCTAGAGACAAGGCAGTGGCAATGTAAGGAGAAGAAAATGAGCATTTTTTCTTACGTTGTTAGGCTTCCAGTGGAGGAATAACTAACTCTTTCCCTTCTAATCTTATGGTCAGTGCGGGGAGGGTCGTTATACTCTTCCTAAGAGTATCAAGGATAGGAGCCTTCCTCTTCTGAGCAGCTGACTGAGCTTGAACTGTGGCAGAAGATCCCTTAGCAGTTAAAGTAATTATAGGAAATCGGTCCACAATCCGCAGGGTATAGGTGTGGATGAGCTCGTACCCTCAGCCAAAGGGCCAGAAAACATAGGCTTCAGAGTGGCCTCTGTGAACAGTAAATGTTACGTTGATTTAAGTAAATAAAATAGAAATTGCTCACACGGGAGATGGAAACTTACTTCTATCAAACCCCTCTGAAGGATCAACCCCTTCAGTTAGTTCAGCCAATCCACTAGCTTTTGATCAATGGCCGAACATGGTTCAATTTGTTAGCTCTTTCAAAAGACTCCTCATCCAATTCTCCTATTGGCTCATAATTGAGGATCGAATCACGCACAGAAAATGAACATTTAGATTTAATCTATATCACATTCGCCTAAGCAACAAAAAAAACACGACTTCCAGTTCTCTTGATAAAGCTTAGTGTGTCAACAACTATACCAGCTCTCTTAGATCGGCTGGTGAAATAGTAGAATTTGATCTCTATGCACTACACCAGTTTATAGAAACATAAAAATCCATGTGCAAAAAACTTCAAATTGACATACTTTCAAATTGCGTAATACGAGATAATAATTCTTATGGAATTTGGCATCAATTGGGATAAACATACCCCAAAGAAAGAGCAAAGGGATAATACTTATACAAAGATTTTACACACTGGGAAACGAAGACAAGCTCTCAATTGGTCCTCGAATACAGTAACAAAACCCTTAGAAAGATTGTTCTTGATCATGTTTCATCCCCTTTGAATGGCCACAATCTCTGGAATATAGTATATTCCAGACCTTAATGAGCCATTTTTGTCCACCCCTAAAATGATTTTCATATCAGTCATGGCTGGTTGACCCTCTCATTAGAGGAAAAGAATGAGAAGCCATCACCATGGTAGAAGAACAATTTGGCCTTAACTAGGGGTTTGCTCAACACCCCTAGAAATGCTAGCTGAAGTCTTGAGTTCACTAGAAAGGAAGCCATTTGAAGAAAAAGGCAAGAGAGAATTTAAGGAAATTGATAATTCAAAGAAAGGAACCCTAAGATTATAGAGAGGAAAGAAAGACACAGAAAAGGCACAAGGAAATTAAAATGACAAAAGAGGGGGAAGTTTTCAATATCTGGACAAATTTATTTATAAGGGAATGGAAGCATCGATTTGGACGGATCCATCTTTTCGATTTTTTTGGAGCAAGACATTATTCGGGTCAACTAGATAACTATCACTTGGTAATAAGGTGCCATAAATAGGCACGTCTTTTCATAAACTAGGTTACAAATTTTTGTAAACTAGTGGAAGTTACAAAAAAATTATTATTACTCGAGCAAGAAGAAGAAATGATTCATGCAAAAGGTTCCACATGATCAAAAGAGTAAAAACCAACTCGCCGAAGAGCATTAAGTATTAGGTCGAATAAGGGCAAGCTTAACTAAGTGCCTTTAGTGGCTTTAAGTGCCTAAACTCATGCACATGCAAAGTGCAGGGCTCAAGAAGTGCATTAAGTTACTCATACTTTATAAAATGCTTGATCACGTTGGATGATCCAAAAGAATATTTATTCAGAAGAATGAAAATCCAATTTATGTCGATCAGTACAAGCTGTTATTCAACCAAAAATGGACCAAACGAAGTACTTACAAAGAAAAAAAGCATGGAAGACTCGATTCCAGGATAGGAACGGAAGTAGAAAAGAGATGCATAGGGAAAATGCTAAGTGCTGGATCAGAAAATGAGTTATCTTATTTCAAGTATAACATCGTTACAAAAAAACAAAAAACATATCCTACAACTAAAGCCTACAACTACTCTTCTTGTCCCCTTGGATGCTCTTCTTTAGTCTGCTCCGTTGAAGGAATATCGACTAATAAAGGGGTCCTCATCAAAGCCTGGTTAGCAAAACCAAAAATAGTTAGAGGATTCTCATCCATATCAAAAAGAGCAGGATCAAAAGTGAAACAAGGCGGCTGGTTCTCGATATGAGCCAGTAGCTCTGAAATGTTTACCTCTTGATTGAGGATTTTAGTTCCTATTTCTTGCCCCTCCTCTTCTTCCTCCATTACTTCCTCCTCAGTCACTTCTTTAAGAACTGTCTCCTTAGGAAGAATGCTTTGCCCCAAGGAGGAAGCATATTTGGGCTTTCTAAACTCGTTCCCAGCTCGGTCATTTGGTCAAAAGTAGGAATAGCTCACTCGCTAAAATAACAAAAGCTACAATTTTTGAACTTCAGGGAGGGAAAACGAGTACGAATATCCATCAGTGCCTTACCGAAGCCAACTCTGGCATTAGCTTTACAAAATTTTTCCACATCATTGCTTAGTGCTTTTGATACCAAAAAAGCATTGATCCTATAGAGAGGAAGTGAGACTTTTAGCTATTGAATAGAAGACTGAGCCTCGCTCAACTCAGCTTTGGCCTTTTACAGGTCTTCCTGAGTTGCCTTCAGTCAGAGGTTTGGAGGTCAAACTTCCAGAAATTTGCTTAGACTCCTCTTGTGTCTTTTTTAGTACAGCCTGACACTCTTGATATTTCTTCATCTAATTATTGAGCTTCTGTGAGCTCGGCTTTCTTTGTTGCATGCTTTTCTTGCATAGCCTGCTCTAACTCGGCCATCTAGTTGGCCAAAGTTTTCTTAGTCTTCTTCACTTCGTCCTCCAGCCCGGCAATCTTTTGCCGATCTTCACTCCAACGCAACACTAAAATACTGTGCAAATGACTACTTGCCAAAAACCAATACATTGCTTCTTGAGCCCCTAACCTTTTGTACATTCAAGCAAGCTTCAGCATGCTCAACGTCCTTCAATGGGAAAGCGGCAAACAAGTAGTCCAAAGATTTTTTCAAATCACTTGCCTAATCTGCCACATAGATCGGCCAATCAGGAACAAATCGCTCAAGAGGAAAGTCGATGGGCTCTATGGGCTTTTTTCCCCTATTTGAAGAACCCTAAAATTTCTGTGACCTCGTCTTGACTCTAGCCCTTTGGTGACTCTATCAGATCAACAGGAGATTGAACTTCCTCAGTCACTAGAGATTTAGGTGCTTTCATCAGAAAATCCATCTCTAGCACCATAATTATCTTTTTTCCTTGGCTAGAAGAAATTGGTGTCTTTCTCTTTCGCAACACTAGCTGGGCTTCCCCTTCCTCATGGGAGCTAGAAACAGGTTCTAATGCAATCTAGGAACTGGAATTGTTGCCCTAGATTCGCTTTGAAATGACCGTTACAGTTGTAGGAATTATTAACTGGAAGCAAAGGGCTTTTTCATTTTGCAAACCTTCCTAATCACTTTTTTAGGAATATCCTCCGCTAGCATAACCGCTCCCAAATTAAACGGAGCTTCACCAGCCAGAGTATTTCCATTGTTAGATCCTTCTCCAGATGTAGATGCCATGACAACTCGTGACAAAGATACAAAAAGAATTTTAAGAAGAAATACTCTAAGAACAAGACAAACAAATCTCAGAAACTGCAAATTTTGCTCTTAAAGAAATTGTGGAGAATAAATTAACTAGAAGGAGTAGATGAATGCAAACTAGAGAATATTTATTGACACAAGAAGGCCAAAAGACATGAATATGGATCGGGTTAACCCGCACTGGATGAGTATTTATTAGAACCCTTAAAAGACTTGACGATTAGAAAATTAGATAATTATGGTAGAAAGAAGTACACTATCATGACCTCCAAAGTACTCCGATGAGAATTCCCATAAGGAACCCGAAGGCGTACTAAGAAGGTAGGTACAAATCTTTTGCATTTTAACAATGCAATCTATCAATATTATGTTGTGATTCAGAGAAGTTGCGATCGGCAATTCAATCTGCTAATATCCAAATTTGTGAGATTGTGACTTGGAGATACATCGGCTACATCACTTTACAGGTAAAAGTGAAAATGATTTTGCATCGACGTCGACCTCATCGAGGGGGTTATTGATGATACCAAGACTGACCACTCATGAGAAACAGACACATGGCAAGTTGAAATTATCAACTTAGGTCACCCAATTATGCACTTAAGGAAAGAATATGTAACTCAAAAAATAAGTAAATAGGCCAATTTAATCAAACTGTAACTAAACTGATTACGTCATTTAACTGCTTAAGCAACTCAACTAGATTGATCGACCTCAAACTCGGCAAGCATACAGGTCAATTGCTATAAATAGGAGTTGCTCCCATTATGTAAAGCAAGCATATCCAACTCATATTCAATACAATAGATACCCCTTTACCTTTGGAAAGAACAATTATAAGATCTTGGCTTCCTTTAATTGTTTTTAGTGCTTCAAGTTTTATTTTTCTATTAAGAATGGGCCTTTATATGGATTGTTGAGCTAATCTGGTGCTAGGGGTAGGCAAAAAAATCTGGCAATCTGACTATTCGCCCGCCCCGATCTGCTTTAAAAAATGAGGGTATTTGACCCTCATCTATTGACCGAATCATTTGAGGGTTGGATACCAGCTATTTTCGGATACGGGTTCGGATCACCTTTTTAAATATCCGCTGGTATCCGCTCCGCCCCCGCATATTAGGTGTAAAATTGTAATTTTATAGCCCATTCTAGAGATAATCCTTATTAGGGATGGGCATGGGGCGGGTATCGGCCCCTCAAGCCTTTTGGCTGATCCATCCCTCAAGTATTGTGTTTGAACTAAAGCATGTTTATTTGATAGTTTGTCTTAGGGGTGGGTATCTTGCGCATGCTCCAACCCTCACTTAGAGGGTTCCCGACATCCGAGTACCCGCAGACATGAGGGGGAATTAGGGTCAAAAAATTATTGACCCGCAAGATGCGGGCGGATCAACCAAAAGGGTTGAGGGGCGGGTACCTGTCCCTTGCCCACCCCTATCTGGAGCATATGAGGATTTTGGATCTCATAGAGTTTTACAGGATGTTATAGGGTCAGGTATTTACTCTAACCAATCGGCTTTTATGGGTATCTGATTAACCAGGTGCTCTACCCAATTAACCAAGTACTCTTATTTTTTGATCGGGTATCGAGCTAGATTTTTCTTGACTTGGTGAGACCGGATTTGGTAACTTATTTATAATATGGATTGGGTATTCGGTCCATGAAGATCCTACTCAGTTTCTCTTCTCTAGTATCTAAAGTATAGTCACCTATTTTCCAATTTTATTTGTTTATTTATTTAAAAGAAGATAAAAATAATAATAAACAGTGGATGAATATTATTTTTCTCACTCAGATCTTTAAACTATATACACATCTAGATGTTTATAGAACTATCCTGCCAGACTTCTAACTTTGGACAATCTATCCCCATCTTATCATATCTCTATCTTTGGTGTGAAATCCCTATATGAGGAACCCCTTTCCTTTTATTCAATTATCAATGATAAACCCACTTCATTCCCTCTCATAATCAGGTGTACATTCAATATGATCAAGTTCTTGCACGACTTTAACAAGAAGAAGAAGTTCTTTTATAGAATTTAATAAGGAGAAGAAGGTTCTTTCTTTTCCTCCTTTAATAACAAGAAGAAAGAAAAGCTACCTATTTATTATTACCGGAGCGTATCATTACCACAGCCCATTTCATCATTTTTATCCGAAAATATTTGTAGGTTATTTTTTTTTTCTTTTCTTTTGAAAAGTTTATACAATGAAATCAATTCATTTCAATTATGTATGATTAAAGGGAAAACAACCTACAGCCCATTAAACTTTAGATTTGTATACTTTTGATCTTTGTCCCTTATTTCCAAAAAATGATATCATTCTATTGTTTGAAAAAAGATATACAAGTACTGGGATAACATCCCCTTACAATTTTTGCTTCAGTAGATGTGTAACTGAGAAAAAGTCTTATCACATAATGTGTTTAAACAAACTCTTGGCAAAGTTTGCCACTTTAAGTCTAAATTTGGTCACTACTTTACTGACACTAAGGAAAGTACAGCTTTGAAACAATGAGCCAAGATTATAAATGTCCTCTAAGAGAATAGCCATCTCATTGTGTATAAGATTTCTTTTATTGATTTTATCCACGATGAGCTTACATTCTAATTCAATTTGGATTTGTCTCCAACCTTTCTCTATTGCTTTGATCATAGCAAGTCTAACAGCCTCAGCAGCCTCCATCTCTCTCGTTTCTTTACTATTTTCTGTCAATGCCCGTATGCATGAAATTGAGCCTTCCCAATTCCTTGCTACAATCCCAATTCTAATTTTTGTTGCAGTTGTATTCCTTGCCAGACCTATGTTAATCTTCACTACCCCATAATCTAGAGGTTCCCATTTTTGTCTGTTGCTGGCTCTGTTTCAAGTTTGTATTTCTTGTCAACTTTGTTAGCTTCCTCAAACTCCATCCATTCCTCTATGGCTTTGTGAACTACCTTTCTACTATCAGTCTCCATGTCCTAAAAAATGAGCCAGTTTCTTGCCTTCCACAATTGCCACAATATATTTGTAGATAAAACCACATGTCTGTCTCCTTCATTTCTTTTCACAGCTGGCAAGAGTTTCTACCACCAATCCCAAAATCATATCTCAATTCTAACAGTCTATCCCAATGTAGAGGAGCTAATTTCCAAACCTCTTCAATTTTTTTACAAAAGAAAAATAGATGTCCAATGGTCTCATCACTCTGTACCACAACATTTGCAATTTTGAGCTTCTACTCCTATTCTTTCAGCATTTATAGAAAGTATTTGTTGCAGTGACTTTCACAAAAAAAGTTTGATTGCATATTCAATTCTCAAATTCCAAACAATTTGTCTTCCATATTTTCTTCTCTTCCTCATAAGACCTTGATTCTCCTTGCCCACTCAGCATTTTTCTTCTTCTATCATTTTTCCCCTCAGCAACCTTGTATCTAGAATGCACTGAATATTGACTATTCTTATTATCCTTCCAAAAGAACTTGTCCTTGCTTCCACTCAAGCTAATGGGTATTTGTATGATGAGTCTTATATATTCTTCATTGAAGTGTTGCCTCAGTAGCTGAGTGTTCTATCTAAATTGCTGGATAAGTTGCTCTACCTTACTCAAACTCTTCCTAGTCTCTTACCAATAGTGAATTTCCCACTTTTGTTTCCCAAAAGCCACCTATCTTCCCAAATATTCACTGATTTCCCATCTCCAATTCTCTTCCTCAAACCTACATCAATCACATACCTTGCAGACATTACACTCTTTCAGAACTAGCTAGCATTGTTGGGGACCTTTTCTTTTAACAAATCTTCATTTTGAATTATCACAGAATTTGAGTACTCTATTAGCACCAAAAGATTAGGTTGATATATAAACCTCCAAAGTTGTTTGGCTAATAGAGCTGAGTTGTAGCTGTACAAATCCCTAAAATCAAGACCTCCTTGTTCTTTGCTTCTTACCATTTTTCCCATAACATCCAATGTACCTTTTATCCTTGGTCCTTGCTGCCCCACCAAAACTGAGCCATTACACTGCTAATATCTTTACAAGTTCCCCTAGAAATCCTAAAGCATGACATTGTATATGAAGGCATAGCCATGGCTACTACTTTGAGCATGATTTCTTTCCCAGCAATACTAAGCATATTGCTCTTCCAACCTTTTACTTTTTCCTCAATCTTCCTCTGGATGTACCTGAAAATTTCCTTTTACTTCTAGTAATAACCAAGGGTAGACCTAGATATTTTACTTGGTTTACCACCCAAAACTGTCCCAAAGTGTTACAGACTTGTTTCTTCACATTCTGATCAATGTTTCTGTTGGAAAAAAGCTAAAAATTTACCTGTAAGTTTCTCTGCTTCACCTATTTGTTGATGCCTTGCAAAAAATTAATGCATCATCTACAAAAAAATAAGTGGTTGATTGTTGGTCCCTCCTTGCAAATTTTCATTCCTGTCAATATTTTATTTATGGTAGCCTATTTTAGAAGATTAATAAAGCCCTCTGCACACAAAAGAAAGAGATATAGGGGAAGGGGTCCCCTTGCCTAATTCCCTTTTCAAGTTTAATATAGCCTATTCTTTCCCCATTTAGATTAAAAGAGAAAGTTACATAAGTTACACACTGCATAACCCACCCAATCCATCTCTCATAAAAGCCTAATCTCTCCATAATAGCTGCCAAAAACTTCCACTCAACCCTATCATAAGTCTTGTACATATCTAGTTTTAAAGCCATAAAGTAGTTTTTGAAACTAGATGAATAGGCTAATTAAACTTGATAGGGAATTAGGCAAGTGCAATAATATATCTGTCTCTTATACACATCTCAGATGTGGAACAAAGGCTGCTTGTCTATAACTAATGCACAGGCATATGTCTCATAGGGTCTATAATGAGACATATCAAGAGGAGCATCAACTTTAGAAATCAAGGTCACAGTAGTTTCGCTAAAAGACTTCAAAAGGAAACCAAAATGAAAGAAGCTTTGAATAGCAAGAATAATATCATCTTTAATAATATTCCAAAACCTTTGAAAAAAACAAGGGAGAGAAACCATTAGAACCTGGGGCTTTGTTGGGATTTATTGAAAAGAAAGTTTTACCTTAATCTGGGGTAGGGTTCAATAGGTTTGATCAGTTATAACTGCAAACAAACCCTCTAGTATTTGTCAAAAATCATCAAGGCCAGAAGTTTGGAAGAGACTGTCATAATAAGAAGTTATCACCTTTTCAATATCTTCCTTTTCTGTGCACCATTTACCCTGATTGTCTTGAATACCACTGATGTAGTTCCTCTATCATCTCTCATTTACTAAAGCATGGAAGAAACTTGTATTCTTATCTCCTTCTTTGAGCCAGTGGTTTCTAGCTTTCTGGTACCAGTAAGTTTCCTCAGAAATTTCTGTATGCCTTGTGGAGTTGGACTTTTAAATTAGCTTTTGCCCTTTTCGAATCTTTAGCATTGGAGTTCTTTAGCTCTTTCAGTTTTTCCTTGATCTCTTTGATTCTTTTGTCAGCATTCAATTTCAAGGATTTATTCTAATTTAGTAGAGCCATTCTAACAACTTTGATCTTTTTTGCCGCTTTGAACTACCTAGACACCTCAAAACTGGTGCTCCAAGCCTGTTGAACCACATTATCAACCTCCTTGAAATGTAACTATCTTTTGTCAAACACAAATCTTTTCTTCCTTATGCATTGTTCTAGATTACGCTCAATCAGCAGCATAGAGTGGTTAGAAGCCTCATTCTCTAGGTATGAACTTTTAGCTTTTGGGTATAGATTGGTCCATTCACTTATCATCAAACCTCTATCCAATCTCTTTTTCACATTACTTTCTTGTTATCAATCATTTCTCCATATCCATGGTTGGCCTTCATAGCCCAAGTCTATAAGCTCATATTATCTTCAATCCACCCTTCCAAAACTTTAAACGACCACTCTTCTCTTAATTTCCCTCCCTATTTTTCTTCATTAAACAAAATCTCATTAAAATCACTTGTTATTAGCCATCTGTCACCCCATAATCTCTTCCTCAAGTTTAGAACTTCCTACTGCTTTTTCCTAATCTGAACATTGGAAATAGCATAAATCCCAACTAACCACCATTCCTTCCTCTCCTCACCTTGCTATCATCTTAATTTCTAATGTGAAAGCAATTGGCACAATGTCTAACACACTCACCTATTTTTTCTATAACACTACCATTCCTCTTGCTTTATTGGTAGCATCTAAAGCAAAAACATAATCAAAACCAATTTTTTTCCTAAATGCCTCCATAAAATTTTTCTATTTTTTGTTACTTGATATTATTAATTGTAGGGAGTGAAGGCTTAATGCCTCCTTAAGCTAGGGAATCGTCAAGGAGCTCCATGCCCCTCTACAATTCCATACCAGCACATTCATTAAGGAGTGGAGCCACTTTGGGGACCAATTGGGTGTGATCCCTCGTACAAAATCCCTCTGACTATTATTTCCTTTGTTAGAACTCCCTTTGTGTCTTTTCAAAACCTGGTCCTGGTTCTTCTCTATCTCTATTTCCTCCATTAGTAATGTTTTCCTTTTTCTTAGTTCTCCATCTTGTTGTAGAAGATTTGAGAGATCTTTACATGATTGCCTTGCTTCCAACAAAAATCTTCTAAACTTCTTGCTGGATTTGTTATTGCCTTTACTCTCTTTATTCTCTTTTGTTTCCGCTTTCATGTTGTCATCTATTGTTATTTGCTCCTACTGGGCTATAGTGAGCATTGAAATTTCTTGCATGTCCTTCTTTGGTCCACCATAATGTGCTCTTCCTTCTACTTCAATCCTTCTTGTTTTTGTATTGCTCATGATGCCTTCCTTCCTCTCTTGTTGCACTTCCAAGTTTCCACTTTCTTTCTTTTTCTCCTTTTCCTTCATTCCATTTGTAACTTGGAATCTCATCTGATAGAGACGTTTATGCTTAATTTCCTTCATTTTCCTCTTTTCTCATCAGCTTCAGTTCTCCTAGGGCAATCTTTTCCTTGATATTAGTTTCAACAATTTCGTTGTCAATTTTTTTAAGATCTCCACCTTCCTTTAATGCCCCTTGACCACTTTTCTGATTTCCTTATCCCGCAACATTATCTCTTGAACTGGCTTCAATTTCTTAAAATTTTTTCCCCTTATTGGCTTTGTGCTCGCCGCCATATTGATATTTTTTTTCTACAATCCCAGGAAGATCCCTAATTTTTTCACTGTTCTTTTCCGCATGTCCTATCATCACACAAATATAGCAAAAATCTAGACATTTTTCATATTTGAATTCAATTCATCTCAACTGTCCTTGCACTTTGATCATTGTACCTCTCAGAATAGGAATAGATAGATGCATCTCCACCAGCAGTTTTATGTGCCTACCTTCTTTACTACCTCCTTCAAGAATTCTAACATCCCATACTTTCTTGAACACTTTGTCTAGCTTGAAGCCCACTTCTTTTGAGATCTAGTTAAAGGACAAATTCCAAATTTGAACCCAGATAGGCATTGCTTGGAAAGCCTGTCCATCATTTTCAATCCCTTCTGACCATCTATTTAGCACCAGCAGTTGATTATCCATTATCCATGGTCTTCCCCCCAAGACTTTATTTACATCATCCTCTGAATCAAAAAAGAAGTGGTAGAAATTTGGGCCTAATTCAGTGTTGCTCATGTTTTTAGGATATCCCAACATTTGAGTAGTTAGTTTTTTCAGCATCGTATAGTTTACCACCTTACACCCTACCACTTTACCCAATACACTTAATCTGCATCTTTCCCCACTTCCTTTAAGATCTTCCTCCTCCACACCTAGTTCTTCAAGTTCTTTACTATTTAGGTAAAACTTTCCTAAAATAGCAGCCAATTCTTCCGCCATAATGGTGGTCAAGGAATTATAGAGGGTAAATCCCCAAAAATAATCCAATTCAGAATCAGCAGTTCTTCAGCCCCTAAGCAAAAGGATCAAGCAGCACGAAGCTAGAGAAGGTACCGGTTAATAACAAAATGAATTCAAAATAAATAGATCAGGTCTAAAAGATAATGACAATACAAGAAACAAACTGAGTAGAAACCCTAAAAATAGAATCCCAACAACTAGAACATTTAAGTAGTTAATAGACATAAGTAGACAAAGATACGGTTAATAATAGGAGATTAATTTCCAACAATATTGCATATGAATCATAAATGCATTAAGAACAAAGTAGGTAAGATAAACTAACCATTTTACTGCATTAACTCTAAGTCCAAAACTCATATCTCCCTCGAAACCCCAACCCAGAGCAATTAAGACAAGTACTGCCTGTCCCTAAATGAACACTCATAAGATCATAGTTGAATTTGGGAGCGCTTCAAAATTCTTCTTTTTCTGAAAAAAAAATATAAAATTTTCCTATTGTACAAACACCACAAAATGAGGGGAGGGTTCTCTTATAGAAAGAGTGAAACACGATTTACAATGAGAAACTCTCTGACAACTTTGTTACAACTACCACGTGAACTTTATGACAAGAATTATTTGTATACTTTTGATTATCATACTATAAAATGTATCAATTTATCCATTGAACTTTTTAATATATTTTTTGTCATTTTGTTAAAATTCATCATTAAATCTAATAGCACAAAGGCCAAATTTGTCATTTAAATTCATGGTGTTATTCATCAAAATACAAACCTTACATGCTATTTTTTTAATTTTATTTTTCCATCAAAAAACACACTCACAATGCACTAGAAAAATCAAACACACACAATAGTTACCAAACCAAAACAAACAAGTGTGTTCTTCATTTTTCAGCCAAAATAAATCTCAAAAACTCAAAGGTGAGAAACAAAACAAATTAATCACAAACATAGGACTTTGAAGAGGGATCTACTGGGGAGGTTGGAGTGAAAGAGGCGGATCTACATGTTATGTAGGAAACGACGAGATCTACACTACCATGGAGGGGGTTGGGCCGTTGAGGATTTGTGGAGTAAATTGCTACATCGAAGGAAGGAAGGGTAGGGTAAGGTAGGCGGACGAGATTGGGCTGCATGGGAGGGAGACAAGAGAGGAGGAGAGGAGAGAGCTGGAGTATAAGGAAGAAAGAGAGTAAGTTTTGTTGGCCCCAAAAGCAACCTAAGAGGGGGTGAATTAGGTTGTATCTAAAAACAATCCTTTTTATGTGCTTAATAGAAATTCAAACTTTATGCACCAAATGAAAACTTAAGCACAAATGAATACAATAGATATTCAACAATTTAAGCTTAAAGAACAAATAAGAATATTGAGATTAATAGAATCAAACCAAACTCCCAAGCTTCTCAAGCTTGGAGCTTTCAACTACAAAGAGCTTCTTACAAGGCTACTACCAAGTTTACAACTTGAAGTTTAGCCACTAAAAGTCTCTTCAAAGTAGGTGAGACAATAACCTCTTGTACACAAATGAGGATCACTCTTGCTCACACTAATTTCATCTTTAGTTGAGCCAAGAGTTTTACACTCACAACCTCCCTTTGTTACAATTGTTATCTCTCCACTCTTACACTTGAAGAACTCTTACACTTCTAAGCTCTTTTCACACTACCTACACTATTACAACACTTGTACCCACTATTTCTCTCAAATAGCTCAAGAATTATTTGTAATCAATGTAGAAGTCTCTTTTTCTTAATTCAGACCTAGGGGTATTTATAGTTGCCAAATATCTGATTCCAACAACTTCCCAACGGCTATTTTCTGTTTACTGGAAAACTAGCCGTTGGACGTTTCAGACGGCCGATGCAGCAAGAGTGCGTCCGAACAAACTAGCCGTTGGACCGTTCGGACGGCCGCTGCTAAACCTTGCGTCCGACATTGCGTCCGTTCTCTGAGGGTATTCGTTCGGACGTCCGAGGATGCGTCCGAACATGCATCCGATCAAGTAAAGTCTTCGAAATATGATCGGACGTTTCTGCTACCAGATGTGTATAAGAGACAGCTCGTCTCTTATACACATCTAGATTTGCATCCGTGGAGTCTTCTGGTTGTTTTGTTTTTCTGCACACTTTTCAAACCATTAGTGCGATTTGGTCATCATCAAAACATGATTATCATAACTGGGGTTCAACAAGTTTAATGGGGCTAGTGGTGGAGAGGTGGCGGGAAAGGACAGAGAGATGCATATGAAGGAGCATGAGGGTTTGGGGTAGACGAATGAGAGAGATTGAGGGTAAAGATGGATGGGAAAGGAGATGACTGCGAAGAGGGTCAAGGGAGGAGGGAAAATAGTTAAGCTTAGGGTATGTTTGAATCAACTAAAAATATTTTCTAGAAAATAATTTCCCAAACTTCATTTGTTTGGTTCAACTTAAGTTGGAGAAAATGATTTTCCATGTATAATATTTTCTATCTATGGATGTAAAACAACTTCTTTCAATAAGCTTACAGTAGTTGTTTTCCAACCACTTGACACACGTCCCATCAACATAGTTCCAAATCCCTTACTCTTATCTAGAAACTTTAGGAACAGAACGTCAAACAAAATTCTCCAACGAACTTGGTCACAATTTTGCTAGTAAACTCCACTTCCTCCTCCCTATCTACCTTTCATCTTTTTCCTCTCACAACCACACAATAACCATTTCTCATGGGATACTTCTATTAATATACCAAGATATATAGAATAGGCAGATCTAGAGGGTAAGAAAGAATAGAGATTGATGGTGGAGGATTGTGGAGGAGACGACTAGAATCAAGAATAGTTGGGAGAATTTGTTTGTTAGTCATGTCCTAACAAGAATTTGTTTAGAAATATCAAATACAAACAGCTAATTGTAGTGGTGGGTGGTGGTGTATGAGAAGTATGCAATCATGAAAAGGCTTTTGGAGGTAAACGAGGGTCACTTTTATGATTATCAGTTATGAAGAATTTTTTTTTTAAAAGGTGTCTACTTACACCATAGAAAATGCAAGGAAAATAATTATTTTCATGGAAAAGAAGTGATTCTCAAGGAAAATATTTTCACAAAGAAAACATTTTATATCCTACCAAACATACCCTTAATGTTTGTTGTTTAATTTGAATTAGTGTATAGTTGTTGTGCTTTAACTAAAACTACACCATTTTGATAGTTTAGGAACTTAACTATATTGTCTTATTGAAAATTATTCCAAAAATAAATTAAAATGACATAAATTGGTGAAATGATAAATTTATCCCAGTGCTATTAGATTTAACTATGAAATTTAACAGAATAGTTAAAAATATACATTTTAAAAAGTTATGTAGGCAAATCAACACATATGATAGTTTTGATGGCATAAAATCATAGAAACAAAAAATACAGATAATTGTGGGTAAACATGTCCATAATTAAATAATCATTGGCTTCTCCTAAATTTTAGTATAAATATGTTCATAAATATTATATGCATGTTACATCTAATTTGTGTATAAGAGACAGTTTTAACTAGTTTATCTTATTTCTATACATAATTTTAACCTTCTTTTAAAATTACTTTTTTAGAACTCATGTGAGCCATTATTGGGACATACAATTATGTAATTGTTTAATATACATTTTATTTTTGTCATTATACATATTTTTTACTTTCTTGTTCATTTTAATTTAGTGGCATAAACCAAATCTTTTTTAACCCTAAAACTAAAAGAACAAAAACTATTTTTTACCATCTTTTACTGGGATGTAAGGGATACTTGAGATATCATGTTGACAATCCCTTTCTCCAGTGCGTTCCCAAATCCAAAATCTTTAGTTTTTTTCTTCTTTTCTTTTTTTGAAAAAATAAGAGTTGTCTAGGTAAAGTGTTTAAATATATAAGAATAATCTAATTTTGGTAGTTCGGTACACCAAAAACTCATTACCGAGTACCAACTCTAATTTTTGTGAAAAACCCTACCCCTAGATTAGATTTGGGTCCAAATTGTTACATTTTACCCAACTCCATTTTAGGCACTTTTCCTTTTGTATTTTACTATTTTCATTTGTCAGATAGAAATGACATTAAAAAATGGAATATGACAGGTTGGCAACCCATGTAGATGCTAGAGAGTTTGAACACTGTTTAATTTTATTTTTTATTTTTTAGTTTTAAGTCCTTAAAAGTTAGTTTTTACAATTATTTACATTTATTTGCATCTTCATGTCTTTGTCATTTTATTTGTCTAATTGTGTATATTTTTATTCATGTATAAATACTTTTTTATTAGTTACCATCCCCCCAACCGAAATGCACACTTCATGCATCATTCATTAACATATCTGACGGAAATTGTCGCTGCTCTTTATAGGACTAGCTAGGGATTCTTGCAAAACTCCTTCGAGCTGATTGTAATGAAACCAAACATAAATCATAACGTTTATCTAAAGTCCCGACCCGAACATCTCTCTTTCAAAGTTTATTTGAGTTCAGCTTGCTTTATTATCAAATGTTAGATGATTCAACTCGATACTTGTTCACGGTCTATTTGATTTGACTTGGGTGACCCAGGTGGGAATTCATATTTGTGATTTTCCGTCATGTACAAAGTAGTTCATGCATGCGGCGATTTCTTGGATAGAACAAACGTACATCTTTACCATCTTTATCTTTTGGGAAAATCGCTGAAATAGTCCCTCAACTTTTGCACTTTAGCCAAAATAGTCCCTCAACTTTTTTTGTAGCCAGAATGGTTCTCGAACTTTTAATTTTTAGCCAAGATAGTCCTTTCATCTGAAATTTATAAAAAAAAAAAAGAAAAAATTTATGGTGACTACAACATAAAAGGACTTTTTTGGCTAAAAAATAAAAGTTAAAGGACTATTCTGGCTAAAAAAAAAGTTGAAGGACTATTCTAGCTAAAAAGAAAGTTGAGGGACTATTCTGGCTAAAGTGCAAAAGTTGAGGGACTATTTTGGCAATTTTCCCTTCTGTCTCTATATACTAAAATCTCACGCTATACACGGGAACATAAAAATTATGAAATTTAAATATCAAATAACCTAAATTGATAGTACAAATATTTTAACAATTAAATCCAAACATTGATGATGAGTAAAAGAAAATAACAACATTATTATATTCTATAATACCAGAAGTTAGAAATCAGCAGTACAACTTTCTGTAAACATATGTAAATTTATTTTGTCATTGAAAAAGTTATTTGCGACTGAATTCAGAGAAAATAAGATGAGAAATGTACTAATAACATTACCTTTCTGCTTGCATTTGTTTGAGTTTGGAGGATCATTTCTTCTTTTCCATTAGTTTTTATTTCCTTTCCATTCTCGCTACAGTACATCCAAGTTTTATTAGGTAATTTTTTAGTGCATTGAATTCTATATTAGTATAATGGGTGAATAACCTAAAAATTAATCCGTCTTAATAAATGATAAATTATTTGCACAAGTTCTTTAATGGATAAATTTTTTTCATATGTCTACAGTGCACCTTGTTACTTATGTTGATGTCATGCATAGACACAAGACTCTATTCTTTTGAAATGATAAGTCACATAGTGATTCACATAATTTTGTAGCTACAGATCTGTGTTATTATTAATTGGTCTAAGTAACAAATAAAAAATTCAAATATGTAGTTATGTAATGTAAAATATAGTTGTGCATCAGTTGCTAGTAATGATTAGAGTAAGTAATGTATATTACTTATTAAAATGCATATATATTTTAAAATGTAGATGAACAACCTATATACATTGGCATTCTACAGAACTGTGAATTTGAATTTTATTTCCTTTTGTTGCTTAGACCAATTAAAAACCTATGTACTATTCGTATTGTTCCTTTTGTTGATTTCTCTTTTTGAACTCTTTTTTAAATTCTAAGATTGAAATTTGGAAAAAGAAAACCTTCTTTTATTTATTTTTTTGAAAAGAACATTATTAGTTACTAGTAGGCGATTTCTTGGGTGGAACAAATGCACATGTTTACCATCTTTATCTTTACTAAATACTAAAAACTCGTGTTATGCACGGAAACGGAAAAGTTATGAAATATAAATGTCAAATAACCTAAATTGATGGTATAAATGTTTAACCTAATTAAATCAAATGATGATAAATAAAAGAAAGTAACAATACTATTATACTCTATAATACCATAAATTAAAAAAGAGTAGTACAACTCTTTTATAAAGATATGTAAATTGATCTTGCCACAAAAAAATTGTTTGTGATTGAATTTAGACAAAATAAAATGAGAAGATATACCAACAATATTACCTTCGTGTTTGCGTTTATTTGAGTTTGGAGGATTATTTTCTCTACCCTTTTGTTCCATTGGTTTCTGTTTCCTTTCCATTCTTGCTACTGTACATCCAAGATTTCTTTCGTAACCTTTTAGTGCATTGAATTCCATATTATTACAAGAGGTGAATGACCTAAAAAATTTATATATTCATAAATGATGAACAATTTGCACAAGTTATGTAAGGGACAATTTTTTTTATATGTCTACTGTGCATCTCATTCCTCATGTTGATGTCATGCATAGACACAAGACTCCGTTCTTTTAAAATGATAAGTTACATAGTGATTCACAAAATTTTGTAGCTATAGATTTGTTATTAATTGGTCTAAGCAACAAAAATAAATAACAAAAAAAATCACAATCTCAATTATATAAAATACATATGTATATTAGTTGCTAGTAATGATTAGAGTAAGTAATGTACAATAGTTACATAAAATGCAGATGAACAACTTATATGCATCTGCATTTTTACGTAATTGTGAGTTTGAATTTTTTTTCTTTTGTTGCTTAGAGCAATCAAATATATAGAGAGAGATAGCTACAAAATTGTGTGAATCACTATGTGACTTATAATTTCGAAGGAATAAGTTTTGCGTCTGTGCATGACATCAACATGAGGAATGTGATTCACCATAAACGCATAAAAAAATTCCTATCCCTCATAACTTGTGCAAATAATATATCATTTATTAAAATATTTATTTTTTTAGGTTATTCACCGACCAACATATTGAAATCAATGAACTAAATGATTATCACAGAAGACTTGGATGTAAAGTTGTGAGAATAGAAAGTTACGTAAACAAAAACTAATGAAAAATAAGAATAAAGAAAACAGTCATCCAAACCCGAACAAATGAAAGCATAAAGGTAATGTTATCCATCGATACTTTTTCCTTTTCTCTAAATTCAATCAAAAGCAACTTTTTTCGTAACAATATCAATGTACATATTTTCACAGAAAAATGTTATACTCTTTTTTAGTTTATGGTATTAGATAACATAATAATGTTGTTATTTTGTTTATCATCATTTGATTTAATTATTAAAAAATTTATGCCAATTTAGGTTATTTGACATTTAAATTTCATAATTTTTCTGTCCCCTGCATAACACTGATGTTTAGACTAGTACTATATAGTATGAGTAAGGAAGAGATTCAATTAGTCCAATAGTATCTCCTTTTAAACTTTTATTTAAATTTTAAGATTAAAATTTGAAAAAAAAAAAAAAACTTATTTTATTTATTTATTTTTTTTAAAAAAAGAACCACTAGTAATATCTACCTACAGTAAATTTTTTAAAAATCTTTTTGTTTGTTAATTTTTTAAAATCACACACGTACATTACTCCACTAGTAATGATAGGAAAAATCTTACAATAGCCTCACACAAATTTAATTTTTATTTTATTAGTCTTTCACATTTGAAATGATAAATTTTAGTTACTCATAATCTGAAAACTTATAATTTTGGTAACCCACATATATATCAGTATTTTGGCTGAAAAAACGTGTATGCTCGTCACATGTTTATTTTTTCAGTAGCAGAGTTGGAAACAAATCTTGTGGAGATGTGATAAAATATAAGTTTTTCAAATTGTTAAAGAATAAATTCATTATTTGAAATATGTGTATAAGAAACATATTCTGTTTCCCTTATCTCCTTCAAAATATTTTTCATTGGCAGATGGAGTATTGCCACAAAAGAGGCATGCGGTGGTGCCTCAACTGAAAAATATTTTTGGCGATCTTTTGGTCATCAGAATATACCTCTGTGCCCTTTTTAGCATTGATCACAAATTCATTTTGACCAAATGACCTCTTATGACGGTCTAAAAGTGCCCAAACAGACTTGGATAACTGGTCCTCTTGCTCTTATTTTCTATCAAATTACAAATAAAATTTATCAATTTTATATTAAAATGATTCTCTCAACAAATAAAACATGATGGTGGCATGAATTGAATATAAAATTAACTATTATATACGAATTCATGCTAGAAAATTCATAATTTTAATCATACGAGTCCATCACCATTTCAAAGTAAAGAAGTTATTTAAACTTCATCAACTTACAATTAAAACTCCTAAACCTAATCTGTCTAAAGCAACAGCAAACTTGACAAATCAAAACGAGCCAGTTAACCTAAAAATAATAATATATAGAAATACTAAGATTGATGATGTCAAAATAATGGCCCTGTTTGGATTGTTTTTTTCTTCTGTCTTTTACTTTATTATTTGTACTTTTCATGAAATATTTGTTTAGTCAGCAAAAAAATTTTGGGTCAACTTTTTTTACTTTTTTTCAAAAATACTATTCATTAGACGTTACACAATTCAAATTTTTCTTTCACTATTTATTACTATTCAATCAATTATTTTACTATTCGTCTATACACGTATTATGCTATTCACATATATTAGCATTAAAAAAAATTTATACTATCCATTACTATTCATTGATTTGAATTTTTTTTTGGGTAAAGAAAAAATAGAAATGTAAGTTCAGACTTCTAAACCTAGATTCGAGAGTCCGAAGTATAGTTAGAATAGATTTTAAAATAGTATATAAAGTTCGGACTTTCGAACTTAGGTTCGAGAGTCCGAAATATAGACAAAAAAATAGAATTTAAAATGGAATATAAGGTTCGTACTTTCGAACCTATGTTGGATAATCTGAACTATGGGCAAAAAAGTATAAATTTTAAATTATATTTTTATTTTGTATTAAATAAATACATGTTTAGCATATGCATATGGATATATTTCCTTTTTCAAGATTCGGATTTTAAACGACGAACATGTAACTACCTATGCATGTGGTTCTTAATATTTGATGTTGATGGTATAAAATCTATTGAAATAGATTATGTATAAGATATATATTAAAAATTTTATTCAAATTTTATATACGTAGACAGTCTTTAGTGCACAAAATACTAAGTAATTTTTAAATTATATATTTTTATTTATATTAAATAAATACATGTTAGCAAACATGTTGAGTATATCTTATTTTTTAAGATTCGGATTTCAAACGACGAGAAGGAAACTACGTTTGTGTGTGATTTTTAGTATTTGATTTAATGGTGTGAAAAAAAAAGTGAACGGAATTATATATTTTGATATTAGTAATTTCGTTCGACTTTCGAGTACGTTATTTGTCTTTTAGTGCAAAAAACATTATCCAAATACTTATTTATAAGAAAATATTATTTTTACTATTCATAATCTAAACACTTAATCAAATTATTCACATTTTTTTATTATTTGTCACATCACTCAAATAATTAATCGAATAATGCACCAAAATAAGACTCCAAATAATGCAATCCATACGGGGCCAATAGTGCACATGTCTTCAAGCACGGGTCCACCAAGAACATTTCGATAATTTTATTCTTGCAATAAAAATATGTTCATATGGGTCAAGTAATTAATTTTTAATCCGTGGATTGATCTAATCCATTAACTACAGATATAAATAATAAAATGGCATGTTAGATTCATTATTAATAACACACTTCTATATTTTACAATTTTATATTCTCAGTAAATTTTTACTTTACGGTCTAAATACTAACTGGAGTCGAATTTTCTCACGAAGGACAAAGCCCGCCCTCTGTTTTATTGAGTATTCTAGACGTGCATAATGTACGTGTGATCTTTATCTGAGCCTTAGACTAGATTGTAACTTTTCACTGTATAAAATTAGCATCAACAAAGATGATCATGGCGTGGAGAAGCGCATAACAGTGCTCATGGTAATGGTACTCAAATAAGAGTTTTCATCAGTAAATTATTATTTATGTTCCATCTGTAGATCATGTGGTCAAGATTAAACCTTAAAAAATTTTGCTAACAGATTTAACTGATGTCATAAATTTTTTAAAATTTAATCCACATCACAGAATATACAAGTGAAGTCAAAAATCGAGTTTACCTAAGTATTTGCCCTCGATCAAATTAAGCCCATCCCATAAAAGTCCAAATGCTGCGCCTACTCGTGTATCTCCATGTTATTGGAAAAATTCTTCTAAGTCGCGATCCTGAGGTATGTTGTACAATAAAAAATGGACCTCACGAGAAACACTCATATACAGCCCACAGGAAAATTTGCCTACTAGTAGTTTCAGGCCATGTAGAAAACTAATGAAGCCTGGGTTTCAAAGATAGAAACAAGTAGGCAAAATTAACTAGCAAAACCATCATCACCCACAGAGGGCTAAAATAATAGATTTATCATCTATCTATATAAAAAAAGAGGAGAAGTTTAATGCCTGTCATTTTTTATTTTATTATTTATATTTTTATTATATATGTATCCAATCATAACTTCCTATCACCTTGCACCAGGACAACCACCTATATTAGTTTTTAATAATTTATTTTACAATTTTGTTTAACAGCATTTCCACTACATCTTTTTTTTTTTTTTAAATTGTAATAGCAATCTTTTGTCTCTTATACACATCATAGAAGTGTATAAGAGACACTAGTGTATGGATACACTATCTTTATCATGTATAGATTTAAGCATGATGCTTTATGATTGTGATCGGTTAACTAATCAGTCAATCAATTAAATAATTAGGGTGGAAATTTGATAATGTGTCTTAAAATTATTAAGACAATTTCTATTTCAAATTGAATTCAAAATAAAATCTAATTAACCAAATTCAAATTCGAAAATCGGTATCGAATTCTGTAAACCATATTCGCTGATTGAGCCTATTGATATTAGCCTAAAATTCTTTATACAAAAACTGAAAAACCTATCTAATATAAAGCTCAACTAGTAATAAAATAGTCCATAATTTCATATCATTAAAATTATATTATATTTGATGTTATAATGTTTTCAGATAATTTATATATACTAGTGCAAATGACTTACACATATATACCATGTGTGTGCAAATTTAAGAAAATAAATAAAAAGTAAAATATAAAAGAAATAAAAGGTGGAAGGTTAATGGTAATGGTAGTTATTACACCATGTTTGTTGGAAAAAAAATGTGTGAAAATTACTAATGTACCCCTGCAGAAATAAAAAGTTGTTATAGACATGAGGACAATTAAGGAAGCTATTAATTTTGACATTACATCTATATGTTTTACTTGAGCTTTATATATAGTTTGGGTAATTAAGGAAGTCTATTAATTTTGACATTACACTAAAATATTTTACTTGTGCTTTCTATATAGTTAGCTAAAGTATACAATAGGACGGTAAATGTATAAATTGCATATATACGTTTGTTTGTATACATGTGTATGTTTGTATATTCATTTTACAATTAAGACTTTATATATATAAATTGTATGCATATGTGTTTGTATTTACGCGTAAATATACACTATCTTTTGTGCGACTATATATGTATTTTATAAGTAAAATTATAACGATATTAGTTTGTAAGACCATATTATATAAAAATATATTTACTTAAAATGAATATGCAACGTTGTAAGTTAAGTATTAAAAATTTTTGTTGAAAGGTTTTGACTTGTTGAATACCGAATTGAATTTGAAATTAAAATTTTGAATTCAAAACTCAATTCTAATTTCATAATTGATTTTCAATTTTAAAATTCAATTAGACTAATTTATTAATCAAATTTCAAATTTTTAATTTAAAAATGAAAATGATGTGCCAATTGAATTAATCGGGTTCATACTTACCCTAATTCAAAACCAATACCAAATATTCCGTTCTCAAACATTCACATCAAGAATCACGTGATTTCGGTATCCATCTGGCATTGTCATTACTCAATACCAAAAGTAGTGTTGGAGCCAGTTTTTCTCAAAATACACATTTTTCCCTCAATCAAATCATAAATGCCAAATAAACCCTTCATGAAATGTGTAATTGCCACTTGGAATCGTAATTGAAAATTTTCAAGATAATATCCCGAAGTATCTTTCTACTCGTTTTAACTGTCCAAATAAGTTATTATTAGGATTAATTACACTTTACCCCTTTAACCTACACTATAATTGCACTTTATCCCCTAAATCCAAATAATGTACATTTTACCCCCTATTAAAAGATTTCATCATATAAATAATTATAAAAGATGATGGAAATATTTGTTTTGACAAAAATATCCTCCAACAATTTGTGTTCAAAGTTATTCAACTTTTAATTAATTTCTAGTAAACATTCTTTTTATTTATTTATTTATTTATTTATTTATTATTTCGGGACTATAAGAGAATTTTATAATTGTCAAATTTCTTTAATCAACTTATATATTATTTTGTTCATTTATAAAACTAAATACAAAAAGGAGATTTTTACAACTATTTTTTGTTCATTTTCATTTTGCATAAACTAAATATGTTAAATATAAATTACTAAATATTTTTTTAAAATTAAAAGATATCTTATATAAGAATATAATTTTCATTTAATAATAAGGTGCAAGAAGAATATCTTTTAACTAAATAAGTATATTTTTTTTTGTATGGCATCAAAACACATGCAAAGTTTTTTATTTTTTTACATATTTTTTTGTTCACATGCAAAATTTTTTTTTTTTTTACATATTTTTTTGTTATGTATAAAATGTGTAAAAATAAAATCATTTATATAAATAAAAGAAATCTGCTTACTAATTTTATTTTCAATATGTTTAGATCTTGCCGGAAAAAAAATTGAAAAAAAGTATTGTAAAAGTTCACTCTATTGGTATTTAGTTTTAGAAATGAAGAAAAATAATATATAATTTTATTAAGGAAAATATGATAAAAAATTCTATTATTCTTACAAAATAAAAATATATTGCATGGAATCTTTAAAAATAAAATAAAAAGGAATATATATAATTCGTCCACAAATGTTTGAAGAATAATAATGTCAAAGTAAATATCTACATCATCTTTTTGTAATTATATATATATTATAGGTTCGTTACGTGGGCAAAGTACAACTGAAAAAACGTAAATTCAAAGGGATAAAATGTATCCTTATTTTTAAAATTTTAAATTTACGGAATAGTCTTCCCCCCTCCCAGCAAACGAAAAGATATGTGGCAGTCAATTATTGATGATTTGTTAAAAATTTTAAATTCACTTGGGGTGTGTTTGATAATACAAATTAATGCTTAAAATGAATACATTAAGAGATTTGTCATTTTTATCATGTTTGATAAATAAAATCTTATCCACTTAAAATGTTAAGTAGTGCTGAAACTGTATAACAAAGTTTGAAATAGAAATAGCAAGCATAACTTTTAATGCAACACTATTTTCAGCATACTGAACAGCTGTCTGATTTTACACATAGATGTCCAAGATTGTTGCTATCCATTCCCTTTTGTTCTCCATACTAAACAACTTCTTCCCTCACATACTCTCTCCTATAAAGATATTCATGATCCCTTTCTTTCCAAATCCTTCCATATCTTGCACTTTAAATCTCCTTTGCACACTTTGACTCTCTCTTCCTAAATCACTAATCGGGAGTTTTCTATCACTACAAAAGTGCGAGTTCTTTTGTTTTCCAGTTAGTTAGGGTATTGCTCCAAGGATTGCTGCTGGTTAATTCAAGAACTCCCATCTTCATATTTCTATTTTTTTTGGAGTTATTATCCTTTTTTATCAAGGTAATAGCTTGATGCCCATCTTGTTTTTTTTTTTTTTTTTTTTTTTAATCTTATATGATCTTTGTTCTAATTAAATTTTATGTGATATATAGGGATGAAACCTTTACATACTGATAAGGTTACTAGGGCTAATTGGAAAGATCCTAATTTATTGAAACGGTTTATAGAATTATGCGTGGAGGAAGCTAAGTTTAATAATTACAGTGGGAGTTGTTTAAAAAAAGAATGTTGGGAAAGAATTAGGTTAGTTTTAAAAGAGGGAAAAATGGGTAATTTTGAACGAAGATAGTTGAAGAATGAATAGGATTATTTAAAGACAAAATACACAATTTGGAAAAGGATGACAAGTATTACCGGGAATAGTCGTTTCTTATGATCCAATAACCAATACCATAAACTGGAGTTCAGAGCAATGGGACGATTACATACAGGTAACTATTTTTAAGTGTTATTCGAGTTAACTAAAATTACTAACTTATATCTGACTATAATTAAATATTTTATTACGATGTTACAGAAAAATCCTAAACACAACAATTTCGTTACAAGTCATTGGAATATCAAAACGAGATGAAAGCAATGTTTGATGGAGTCATAGTAACCGGTAAAGATGTATGGGATCCATCTAAGGAAGGAATGCCAGAGGATGCTGTCGAAACTTGGCTAAGACATGTATCAATCTTGAATCAAAAAATTTTGAAACACCCTCCTCATCAACTAACAAATCAAAATCAAAACATGAAAACACACGTGCAGGCAAGCGTCTCTCAAATAGCAGTGAAAAATTTGGAGATCTTGATAATCAATTGGCTTTTGTTCTCAAGAATTGGAAAAATCAGATGGACCAAGTATTGAAGATTGTAACAAAATTCTAAATCTCTGAGATGTCTTTAGGAGAGGATGATCCACTATATCTTGCTCACACACACACATGTGAAAGTAAGGCGTATAGAGAACAATGGATTCAATTTGCAAAAAATCAACAAGCTAAATTAGGTTGGATATCAATTTGTCAAAACTCTTATACACATCATAGATTGTAGGATGTTTCATCTTTAAAATTTTAATTTTGTTTAAACACTCTTTTTTGGTAATTTAGTATTTTTTTGAACAACAACATTTTATATTGGTTTAGGAAACAATTGTTGTTTTTGAATTTTTTTTTTCCTAAGGCATTATGGTGAAAATTTCTATGATTTTTTTTTTTGAATAATTTTTGTAACATATATTTAATCTCAATTTTTGCAGATGTTAACTGAGGAGCAAAAATATATGCTAATAATTGTGTTAATAATACTAATAATGAAAAGAACGAAATTAAGACGTATCGGAAGAAGACCCGACACAAATTCTATATTGAGAGGGTATGATTATGTGAATGAAATTCTAGTTGACGGAAATCCTTCACATTGTATAGAAATTTTACAAATGAGGAAAGAGTATTCTTGAATTTATGCCTTCACTTTTGAAATAGAGGTTGGTTAGAAAATAGTCATTTTATTTCTGTTGAAGAAAAGGTAGCAATGTTCCTCATGAGTATGGGTCAGCATAATACAAATCGTGTAATTAAGAGGAGATACAATCATTCAACTCAAACAGTGCATAAATATTTCTATGAAGTGTTACGAGCTATGTTGAATTTTTCTAAAGAGATGATTGTCTCAATTTTTGACGGAAATAATAATCCAAGTCAACAACAACGAAGACTTCTACAAATATTTCAGGTATTAATATTAATTTTATTTAAATTAAAATTGATTAAATTAGGTTGCTAATTCTAGTGTTTTTGTTATCTTTCAAAAGGGTGCATTAGGTGCATTAGATGGAACTCTTATACCTGCGGTTATAACTTTGGATGAACAAATACCATATCGGGGAAGAGGAAAAGAGAAAGTGTATTTATCTGCACAAAACAGATTATATCAATTCGATATGATTTTTACCTTCGTGTTGGCGGGTTGGGAAGGAGTGGCACATGATTTAAGAGTTTTAGCAGAAGCCATAAGAGATCCAACATACAATTTTCCAATTCCTCCGCCAGATTCACTACGTTTTACATTGTATTTTAAATTTAACGACATATTTTTCTCTCAACATGCTTAAATCTGTTTTGTGCAGATAAATATTATTTGTGTGATGCAGCCTACCCACATACACGTGGATTTATGACACCATATCGAAATGTACGATATCGGTTATTTGATTTTTGAAATGATGCTCGTCCAAGAACAAAAGAAAAGCAATTTAATCAAGCACATAAAAGATTGAGAAATGTGATTGAACGTGCTTTTGGAGTTCTAAAAGCTCGTTTCCCAATCCTTAAAACAACGGCACCATATCCATTTCCAACGCAAAGAAATATTGTGATTGCATGTGTTGCCTTACATAATTATTTGCGAAGAACATATTCTGCAAATGATTTTTGGTTTCAACAATATGTAGATCATGACGCTATCATAGAAAATGATCAAGAGTTTGAAAATGACTCGACAACCCAAGAATTAGAAGGACGATCAAGACAAGCCGATCAAGTGTTCATGCATAATCTACGTAAACAAATTGCAGATCAACTTTCAAATTCTTAAATTAAATTTAGATATTTAAGTTTATTAGTTTATTTTATTTTATTTTTTAACAACAAATGTATATCGTACTTTATTTTATTTACTATGTAATTTTATTGTTCTATGCAATTCATTTCGTTAAATAACCACTTTACTTGTTTATTGTCAATAACATTATTAATTAACTAAATTAAAATATAATTATATTACATATTTAAATGAAAAATTAAAGGAAGGGCATAATTGTACAATTTGACTTATTAAGCATTTAGCTGCATGTATTTATCAAACAATATTAACAAATTCTGCATTCAGATTCAAACATTTAAAATTTCTTCTAATTGCTTCTTATAAATTTCAGCATCTTAACTGTTTCAATATTCAGACTTCAGCATTAAGTATTTAGATTTCAGAATTCAGTATTATCAAACATGACCTTAGCCGTGGCACTTATCAGCATCTGATTTGCTACTCTTCCTACATGACTGCCACTAAATAATAGCATTCAACATTTTCTCCAAAGGCAAAGATTGTGTTTGTTAATGCTGAATATTGAATTCTAAATTTTGAAATCTGAATTATAAGTTCTGAAAGTATTAATTGCTGAATTAATAAATTTATTTCTGTTTGATAATCAATTGAATTCAATCTCTGAATTAAATGTCACTTCATACATATATTAATTTATCATAGATAATTGTCATATATGCGTAGAAAAAAAAAGAATAATTAAGGATAGTCTAAATATATATGAGAGAAAATGTGTGTGATAGGGTATGTATGTGTGTGAGAGAGAATTTGTGTGTGATAGAGTGTGTGTATGTGAGTGAGAGAGAATATGCATGTGTGTGTGTGAATAAGAGTATGAAATAAAAAGTACAAGAGAGAGTGTGTGTGAGAGATTAAGTGTGTATGTGTGTGCGAAAGAGACAATGTATATATATGAGGAAGTGTGTGTTTTTGTGTGTGAGAGTGTGTGCAAGTGGGAGAAAGTGTGTGAATGTGTGAATGAGAGTATGTGTGTATTAGATTACGTGTTTGTATATTTATTTAAAATTCAGCATATTAAGTGAAAATATTTTCACTTAAAATTTTGAATACAAATTAAGTAGTGCTTAATGTATTAAGTGATAAGAGAATTCTGTTGTCAAACATGCTGAATTAAAAAATCTCTTAATCAATTAATTTTCAGTATTAAGTTGAGTTATCAAACAGACCTTTAGGTAGATTCAGTCTTTGACTCCATTTGTAAACTCTGTGGTAAGAACTAAATTTTAGAGAATCTACGACATCAGCTAATATAAATAAAATTTTTTAAAATTTAATCTTGATCACAAGATTTACAAGTTAGTTTAAAAATTGGGTCTACCAAAGTATTTTTTCCTTCTCCAAAACCCACAGTTATACGACCTCAAAAATAAATCTACCCCCAAAGCCACGCAAGGAAAGAAAAGTACATTCCAACAGCAACCATGGTACATTTTATTCGGTCTTGTGACATTTCAATAATTAGCTGTAGTGGGCCTATGAAAATTTTGATTGATGATGAGCTGTGTCCTTGAACAAAAAAAATCAATCAGATATATATGAATGGTATATATAATACAAGTGAGTTTGTCTTGATACTCTATTCATAAGTTGACCCCATTCTACAAGGATCTCTATCACTCCCTATTTATATCTTCAAATCTGACAATATATGAATGGCAGTATCTATAAACCGGGACCCCCGCGGGGGTGGTTCGAACTTTATTCGTACTAACATAAGACATGGAATAATGGATGCAGGTAAAACTTATAAAATCTAAGAAAGGAATTAGCCGTAGGTAATCCTTTAATTCCACACTAAGTAATCTTACGCTTGGCACATGCAATCAGGAGCAGGGTAAGTGTAATTACTATAGACTGCTGTCCTTTGCGTAGTCTGATATAACCTTGTCTATTTTTGTGGCCTTCAATTACTGCCCTTTGGAACTCAGGCCAAGTCAGGTTTTTATTGAGGAAAAGAGGGCCTAACAGTGCCATGTTAGGCCTAATGGTCTTCATATTGATATAAGTTCGGTGTCCTGCCTGTACAATTTCAACGTGTTATCGGGATTAGTGGTGTAATTGAAGAACTTAACGGACTCAAAATCACGAGTGCTTAGCAGATTCTAAAACAGTGTCAGACAACTGAAAACTTCAATAACAGATATGCAAGTTCCAGCTTCATTTCTAATATATTTTTGAGTAATAAGAATAGCATCTAGAAACTAAATGACATTTGCTACCACAAATCTTGGGAAGTTCAGTCTGGTTTACCCAATATTGTTCAGGAAAGATCATTTCAAAAGAATTTGGTCAAGCTGTTTTCATACTACTTGTATAATTGCTAAAAATTCTAATTGACGAGCATACTATGAATAACGCAACCAAAAAACAACTACAATCGTAGACATTATTGCTATTATGGCAACAGAACAACAGTTATCTATCATGCATGGTTTGATGACAAAAATATCTATCAGAAAGAATTTTGATGACACAGCTAAAATTACATGTGGCAACTAACTGTCAATCTTACCATGGCATTGTGCATATTTCCTGGAGAAGCAGAAACGAAGATATCACTTATGCAAGCTGACATAATAATCAACCGCAGCTAATAAGGAAGCCTTTCCTTTAATCTTGGCTCTGTCCTCTGAAGAGGCAAGGCTCTTTTTATCTTCCATTAGTGGGAACAAACTACGTAGAGTTGAAATCCTGGCTTCCCCACCGTATACCTGAAAAGGACAATACAGCGAATTTCAGAAAACCTGGATGCTTGTTTTGCTAAAGTAAATCTAAGCTTCCAAGCAATGGCTATGATTTTGGGGGTATATTATCAAAAGCAGGTTTTATGTGGTCTCTTAGGGTTAATATACAGTTATCAAAATGAACTGTACTGTTAGACAAATCCCAAAGCTGCAAGCACCAGTCCAATCTCTTCTGGTGTCAGTGGGCACCGTCCCTGACTTCTCAACTCCTCATCGGTAAATTGAGAGTTTAAGACCCTTCCCTGCCAGATTACTTGGCGATACTTTGCCAGAGCAAGTTTTTCAGCCTTGCCCCCACCAAAATCACAAGCTGAATGAGCAGCCATATCCTATAAAAGCAAGCAGGTTAAGAAAGAGTGCAGATGTGGAGTACTCCCGAACCAGAGAACAAATCACTGAGCAACTAGGTACGATACTGGAGAACAAACATTAACAATGAAGAAACACCCTAGGCCAAAACGTATGTGGTAAATGATCATCCAATAAAATAATTGAACTTTGATCTCTCCATGTCTGAAGATGAAACCGATACCTTATCAAACCGAAGATGTAGGACAACAAATTTCCCTGCGGCCAGGTCGTCTCTAGCATCACTGACCTCTCTGAGGTAGTTATCACGACCACCATCTCACTTCTTCCAGGGGAATATCTGAGGCGACTGACAAGAGAATCCCCAAGAGCTCTAATGTGAGGAACAAAAACTAAAGCTTGAAAATTCACTTTGCAGCGCAGGCGTTGGATTTCCATAGGCATGTTGTCAAAGTCCAGTCGGTGAGAAAATGGAGAGATTGTGGCAATCCCATAACTGAAAATTTTCACAAATATTTCAATGTGACAGTGCAGGTTCTTGAAGTGAGTGACAGGCTACTGATGTAATTACCAGGTCCAGGAAGCACATTGAGCACAAGTATCCAGATATTAGACAGATGCAAGAGATTTTAGTTCACAACTCTTACAACATCAGCAGAACTAAATTTTCAGTTTCAAACAAATTAAAAGTTCAAAACCTGTATGAACCAAGAACACGTTTTGCAAAGACAACCATCAACAGCAATCTGTGATGATAAGATGAATTTGTCGGTGTTCAAAGAAGTAATTCAACTGTGCACCAACCTCTGCAGGTGTTCACAGGCAAGACATTCTCTAGGTACCAGTGAGCTGAAGCATGAACAGGAGCATTTTTAATTCTGGTAGCTCGAATGGCTGTGGCGTAATACTCCCGAGTGCTCCATGAGTATTCATCAGGCAACTCAGTAACTACACGGATGTCATCGTTCAATATGCTGATGAAGTGATCCACATCAAAAATTTCCACAAATGTGCTGCAGGAAAGAAAGGAGCTAGTGGGGACATTTCATCTTAATAGTTCACAGTAATACTTCAGCAGAAAACTCCCAGGAAAAAAAAAAAAAAAAGCAAAGGTTTTACGTAAACAATACTACATCATGATGAATCAATTTTGTACAAGGACCTTGAATCCTGCCAAACGGGGTTGACTTCCAGATAAGGGATGACAAGAGTTGCATTTAGAATTTTTGCAACAGCAACAGCGTCACAAATCTGTTTTAGATAACATACAAGTGTTAAGGAACAGAGCACACAGTTCGTTTTCCACAGCAATAAAACCATAATATAAAGATAACATTTAAACCCAAGAATGCATAGTCTGCTAAGAGAACACATAAACCTACCCCCATTCTCTGCTGATTTAGTCCACCATCTAGGAACACTTGAATATAGCCCTCTGATGTTTCAGGCAATCCTGGTTGAAAAACAAAGAAATTAGGAAGTCCATTGAGGAGACCAACAGTCAACAGAGTATCCATGAAAAACCACAGTGCTTGCCACAAATTTAAATTTGACTGCTCAAGGAATATCACAGAAAATGTACAACAAAATGCAATTTCAGTCAGAAGTCCTTTTCAATCACTCACTTGATGCCATGCCAAAGTCTTTGCAGGTGTTCCATCCTTGATCGGGCAGTGGCATCCACAACTCAGACAGCTGTTCAAAGGACTAAACAAGAAAGCATAGAAAATGCTGAATTAATAATTTCCCTGTTGGAAAAATTTTAATTCCACTAAAAAAAAAGCTTACAGATTCACGCTGCAAAGCACCCTTGAATAGACGTGAATCAAGGGTGCCTAGGTTTTGGAAGATTTGACTCCTGCAAAGACAAATCAAGATATGAACATGTAAACTTCAACAGTTTCAAACATCAACTACAGCATAAAAATTAGAGGTAAAACAGGCAGTGGCATGTAGGCACATCTATTTGTATGCACAAGTGACCATAACCTCATAATTGTTAACAGAAACTAGGTTTGATGTCTATTTGAATTACATTTAACAGTATCTCTGTAATATAGCATATCTTACTGGTCCAGTTACCTGAGTGGCGTGTCAAAGGA
The DNA here is from genome assembly GCA_025175665.1 of Cinchona pubescens. Taxonomy (NCBI): domain Eukaryota; kingdom Viridiplantae; phylum Streptophyta; class Magnoliopsida; order Gentianales; family Rubiaceae; genus Cinchona; species Cinchona pubescens. The sequence goes on from JANKKI010000500.1 coordinate 182,500, forward strand.
TATGCACACAAACTAGCCATTGTCAAGATTTCAGGCATCTGCAGTCTTGTACACATCTAGTCATTTTTAGCATTTAAAATTTCAAATTATGCCATCAAAGAAAAGCAATATGATGACTGGAGATATCATCCTTCTTGGCCATTACCATAGTACCAGCTACCTGCTTTCACATGAACCAAGAGAGCTAGACAGCCACGAAGTCTGGTCTAACTAAAACCTTTCCCACCAGACAAGCACAGGTAGCCATAGCTTGGCCCCAATGGCACCAAGGGCCTAGCGGAATGAGGTGACTGTGGCATTCTCAGTTCAATGGCCCCACCCAGCCAATCCTAAAGTGCAAAAATCATGCAAGTTCATTCAAACAAATATTTGATGACAGGCATGCCTACTGGGTAAAATTAATTCCAGCCAAGCCACAATAAGTTCAATATTCTTAGGGGCTTTGTTAACTTAGCTCATCAGTTCACTTTTGTTCCCTTAACCCTATGTCAAGCAACCTACAACATTTAGGCAAACTTCACTCATCCATTCACATCCTCTTGGATGACATAATAGGGAATCAATAACAACTACATGAGTAAGGAGGATGTTTGCCAGCAAATTAGTCCTCGTTGATCATACCATGAATAAGGTCTGTATCAACTACATCCCAAGTTCCAAATTGGGTATTTTAAAAATTAGGGAATGACAGAAGAAAAGGAAAACCCGAAAATGGATTCTTTTGAATTTTAATTGGATCTTAATACTTTTTACAACTCTTACTTACTAATATTATCATATTGCTCAAAAACATCTTATCCTGTCTCAGAGTACAAATGTATCTCCACACACCCAGAAATGAGATGACATTCTACTGATCCAGTCAAACAGATCCAACTCACTAAATCCATTAAAAGAAAAAAAAAAATTATCAACACATCAAAATTCTTCAGCCAAAATCTGCTTTCTTTTCAATCATGCCTTAGCAAATGGACACTTGAGAAAATTCCTTCTGTTTGACAGATTACATAAGCAAATTTACCTACCCTCTTCATTGCTTGCCACTTGGGCAATAGAATCCAGAATGCTAAATTCTTCCACGATACAGTTACTAATGTCTTCTGATATAATTTAAAAAAAAAAAATTCCCAAAAACAGCACCTTTCATCAGAATTGCAACTCAATGTGACTTGCCATATTCCTATATTTTCTGAAGATCATGAATTTTCACATAACTAGTCCTACCAAGACAGACAAAACACCATATGGCCTCAAAAAACTTCCGTTTAAACAAAAGTAAACCGAACCCACAATTTAAAAAGGGCTAAAAAGCAATCCACCACAAAGAAAAACAAGCATTAAATTTTAAAAAAGAAAAAGAAAAAGAAAACATACCGAGAGAATGGCTGGTGAAGAATGGCTCAAAGGGGTGAAAATACTAGCAAAGAAAATGGGAAGAAGCAGAACAAAAATACTAGCCATAGCTCCTCCTCTTTTGCGGCTTTCATGAAATCTATGACATCCCATATTTTGATAAATATAACAATATAGTCCTCCCTATAAGAAGGATGCACTAAATCAGTCACAATCTTGAACCACCACAATCCCTACAAACCAAGTGATTCTCATGGAGATAAGAAGGAGGAGACAATATAAAGAGGGGCCATTATCATTATCAGCCTCATCAGCGGCAGCAGCAATAGTAGTATTAGAATCTCACATGGGCTCCTCTCCATACGCTATTTTGTTTTTTGGGCAACAGCTGCCCAAGAATATTGTTGAGGACTTGTGAGTGAAAATGTGTAAAATGGTGTCCTTTTCAGATTGAAGACTCCACCCAACGGATAGATTTTACTTTCTTTGTTGCGTTGTAATTTTGTTACAACAAGAAAAGTTTGCCTTTATTTCTATGAGGTTTAGTGAATTTGGAAATTTGGAGTGAAAAGGTGAAAAATGGCCACAAATTTTTCTGTCCTAATTTTATCTCACTTTTCAGATGGTTGTGAGTGTAATATGACTTGCATTGAAAAGCCTATTATGACTGATAACAAAACAAAGTAATAAGCTAATTAGCATATTGAGAGGCAGAGGTTGGGTTAGACAATAAGCTCATAAATTCTTGTTATGTTATCTTTAATTAGGGGTGTCAATGAGTGGGGGTTGTTAGGTTATTGTGTCGTATCAAATATAATTTATTTTTTATTGTGTCGTGTCATGTAGGACTTGTTTATTATTGTGTTATATTCGTATCTGACCCGTTTATTATTGATAGAGAGTATCAAACTTCATTTAACAAATTATATAACTTGCGATTCATTTGAATTAAAATCTCAAATTCTAATTATTTGAATTAAAATCTCAAATTTTAATTATTTAATAAATTAAACAATTATTAATACTGACCTTATTATCATAATAGTATAAAACATATAATTAAAATATTTATATAATATTTAAAATAATTATTATGTTTGATTTAATAATCTAATATTAAATCTCTTATCCACAATATTAATGTATACTATATTAAATTATTATAATGAAAAAATTTCAACAAAATTTATTCATACAGTAATTTAACGGGTTATCGTGTCAACTAAGGGGTTTGACTTAATTCAACTCGTTTAATTTCATATCATCAACGAGTTGACTTAATAATGACATGATAAATTTTGAATTGTATCAAAACTTATTAATTTCGTATCGTATTATCGGATCTCAGAAATTGCCAACCCTACCTTCAATCCTCTTTTAGAGGACAATTTTGTTGGGAGACTTGTGAGTAAAAAAATGTGTAAAATGGTGTCCTTTTCAGATTGAGAGTCCACCCAAGGGATAGATTTTGTTTTCTTTGTTGTGTTGTAATTTTGTTACAAAATGAGAAATTTTATTTTGGGTATGGCCAAATATTAGGAATGTTTAGTAATTGATCTTAAATTAATGAGGGGTTCTCATTTAGCATGGGAGCTCACTTATTTAAAAAATAAGAAAGTAAAATTTATAAATGAGTCGATCTTTAATGTCAAATAAAAATCTCTTATTAGTCCAAAACTAACTATTAAACATACCTAATAGTTGGTCATGCTCAAAATAGAAAGGTATACCTCTATAATATTTCTCTATTATGGGGTTTAAGGAATTTAAAATTTTGGAATGATCTTGTGAAAAAACTGTCACAAATTTTTAATTTTTATCTTTTCCCCAATTTCTTCTCATTTTCCAATTCGCCGTCGAGTGTAATATGACTTGTATTGCTAAGCTAAGTGTGTTATGACTTGCATCAAAACATGCTAATAAGCGCAATGAAAAGTAAGTAAGTAAGATAATTTATTCTTTGTCCTTAAAATTTTCTCTTGTTACACAATTTATAAATAGATAATGATAACATGTCTTTATTCTGAAGTAAAATAATTTACGATGGGAGATCCGTGCGGCAATGTGTTTTAGGAAGTACGTGGCAGTAATTGTCTTAGTCACAATTGTTCTTTGTCAGTACTGAGTTTTGCGCCTTTAGGCGGCTTGGATCCACGACTTTAATTGCAAGAGCACTTTATGAATGCAGCAATGACATGGGTTTGCCACCGACAGTTGAATGTAGGATAGTAATGTAATCTGCAGCCTGCTAGTGCTAGTGTGTGTTATTATTGTCATCATCAATACTTCAATACTCAATAAGACCGGGACATGCAATGTAAATTTTTTTGGTTCTTGTAACTCTGGCTTGATAAAGGTTAAAATTTTAAAAGTTATATATAAAAATTTTAAATTATTTGAATTTATTTGTCTAATTTGATAAAATTTTATTTGTTGAAATTTAGTTCGAAAAATAAACTCATTTACATAGTTATTAAAATAATCAAATAATCTTGAATATCGAAGTGTTTGATTTGTTTATATATATATATATATTTAGACTCCTAATTCCTAATTCCAGGTAGAGTAGTAGTAGCATTACAAAAATTGTAATTTTTAATATTGTATAGACACTCATTATAACTCTGTATTGTGATTTTTAAAGTTACACACTAATTATCACTCTACAGGAAGAGTTTTTATTCTAATGATTAAATGTCTAAAAATAGATAGTGGAGAGAGATGAGTATTTATAAGAGTATGTAAGTTAGCAAAAGATTACAGACTATAATCTTTCTATTTTTCTTTCAAGTAAATCCTATTATCTCATCCCTCAAAAAAAAAAATATCTCCAACTCCATGAGAAAAATTACGCAATATAGGGATTTCTCAGAATGTTGAAAATTATATTCAAGTGTAGAATTTCTATAAGAAAATATAATTACATTATAAATAAATAAGAAACACAATTTAGATACTTTAAATAGTTCGGTTTTTTTATATATTTATCTAACTGCAATAAATATAAACCTTTTTAAATAAATTTGATATTACATAATTAGCTAAATAATGTTACGTATCTGATATGTAATTAAACGCAAACACAAATTTTATCCTTAAAATAAAATATTTAAGGTTTTTTCATACCCATAAAAATATTAATAATGGCTGTAGAAATAAAAAAAAATGAAATTTTATTATTTATATTTATTGAGAAAAAAAAGAGGAATGCATAAGTCAGATTAGCATAAAATGGTTTCCATTCTGAAATCAATATTACCAAATTATGGGAGGAAAAAAAAGCTTATTCTATTCTATTTTGAGTCATTGAACATGTGAAATAATAAGCATTCTTAATTTTAGATAGAAACACATCTATCTTTGGAATTACCAGCGCGTAAGATTTTGTTTAGAGCTGCTATGGTGTGTGCTGTGAGAAGACTTTTTCTTCCGTCAATTAATTGTGATGCATTGGGTTGTGTGGTCCTTTGGATGGCAAGAGAGACAAAGAATCCAACAACCTATCAGCCAAGAAACTTCTCTTTTGGTACGTTTCCCGTACTTTTCCCCTCCAGTAAGTTTATTCCACGAATTCAATGATATCGCTTGGAGTCATTGGCCTAATAATTTATGGTCCGATAGTTTGACTTCTTTTTAATTTTAAGAAAATTGGATCGTTTAACCTATATTATTTGAGATGTTATTTTGCATAATTACTATACAAATTTTGTGAGATTTGATATATGTGAAATAAAAAAATAATTAAAAAATATAGTATAAAATAATTATAGAATATTATTTTAAAAAATTGAATAATAAAATGACTTTGAACTTTTATTCAGTTTGATATTGATTTTAGGATATCCAAATGGTGTTGTTAGGTAATTTGTCTCGAAGTAAGGATGACTCGCGTGCAATTTTTACATTAACTCATTCCAGAGTCTATCTATGGATATTGTAGTTTAGAAAAGAATCACATTATCATTTCAGATTAAATTAGTAACTATTACTTAATTCATGTCTTTTATTTATATTACAAGATTCCCAAAAAAAAAATCATAAATTAAATTTACGTAGGAATTTCTCGAGCATATTAATGCAAGATCTTTTTGGCGTCCACCTTCCATCAATTCGGAATATTATGGGTTCTAAAAAATGTTGACAAAGTTAAATAGGATAAACCAGTCTTGTAATCTTTCTACTCGGTACTTGAACATGATTATTTGTTGCTGTGTTTAAATATGTTGAGTATCCATAGTTTCCTTATAATTATGAAAAAAATTTGACTAAATATCTAAAATTAATAATTAGTAATAAATAATACTTTTCCATGTAAAATTAGTTTAACAAGTGGTATGAATTATGGTATTATAAATGATTTTCAAATACTTCCTAATGTATAGTGACCAATTCAGATCCATCAAGCAAGTTAAGGGAAGCATGTTGATATGCGATAGAAAAAGATAGGGGCATAGCTATGCTTTTGACATGATTAGGGATGTTCATAGATCGGATATTCCATTTATGAGTCTGTAAAGTGATCCGAATCAATCTTATCAGTTCGTCAATATTCATTTGGTTACTCGGTTAAAGCAGTTCGGGACCCGCGAATAGTCGGTCTTGTTTGACAAAAAAAAAATCTTACTTTCAATCTTATTCCAGCAACACAGTAACTATCTAATTCATTAAGAAATAATAAAGTACTCAATAACTTCAAACAATTTAGATTAAAACACAAGTCCACAAGAATACTACAAGTCTACAACATACAAATGCAAGTCCATTGCAATTCATTGTCTGTTCCTTACTTCCAGAAAGACAAAACACAACCCAAACTTAAAATCTTCAATTACATATTTCAACAACAAATTACACAAGAACATGAAGTTACAAATAGATAGTTAGATTCTTGTTAACATACCAAACCAATACAATAAATCAAACACTATTTTAACTCTTTATCCAAAAAAAAAAAAAACACACACACACACACTCAATATGATAAATATGAAGTACAATATTAGCTAATCACAAAAATTATCCCTTTAAGCAAATTTACCGTTACAAAATAAATCAATAATCTATGAACATATAAATAGAAAAATTTAGTCATAAATACCAAATTTACAGTTAATCACGAATTTATTAAAGAATCCAAAAAAAAAATTCTTCTAGGTTGTAGCTGGCGAGAGTGAGATTGATGCAATAGATTTGAACGTGAGAGTGTTAGAGCGATGTGAGAATGAAAGTGATGCAAGAGTGAGAGATTTTTGAAGTTTTTGTTTTGGATGGATAGAGAGATTTTTAAAGATTGAGAAATGAGAAGAGAAGAGTGAAAGGAGACGATCATTATCCATATTATAGTCTCTTTAATTTTAAGTTGTAGCCTTAACAAGTGAAATTATGTAATTGCCCCTGATAATAGTTCGGCTCGAGTAACCAGGGGCTTATCAAAGTGTGAATCGTTACTCGAACCTGTATGTTTATGGACTAGTTCACTATCCGAATAGGCTATCATTTGACTCGATTCAAATACTCTTCTTTTTCGGTTCAGAATAGACCAATTCTAACGGCTTTTTTAGATGTTCAAGTTATTTTGAGTAACCCTACGACTAATTACTCATTCTGTTGTCCAACCATCCACTAATAAACCAATATTCTTGTATCTATGTGTGTTTGGTTGGATTAAAAACATTTTCTAGAAAAATATTTTTTAGATATTTTATTGGCGTTAAATATCTAAAAATATTTTCTAATTTTCCTTTTTATGGAGAAAATAACTTGCTGAATTTTTCAATATAAGTTATTTTTCACGGATAGTTTGAGAGTAACATTAAATTTCAAATACTTATTTTATAGTATAATTTACTAAATTTATTTTTGTTTAAAATTTTCCTTTCCATTAATTATACACTTCTATATAATCTCACAACAATATGACTATAATTATGTATATTTGCCACTAAATTATATTATTATTTACAAAATCAATCTTTATTGACCACAATTACGTTTAAAGTATTTTATTATAATTGTTATAAGTCTATTTAACTTATATTCATAAAATTAAAGATGAAAAGGGTTAAAAATTTATATTTCAAAATATTTTCATTTTGTCAATCAAACTGCGAAAAATTATATGAAAAAAGATTTTTTCCTATAAAATGTTTTCCAAGGAAAATGTTAATTTTTCTCAGGAAAACATTTTATATGCAACCAAACGGACCCATAAAGATGGCAAGAACCATTACTTTCACTTTTAGGCTTAAAATAAGTTTATTAGAGAAGAGAAAAGAAGAGAAATGATAAGTTAGGAGGGAAGAGAAGGGAAGAAAAGGTATTAAAATTTTGTTTGGGAGTTTAGGATGGAAAAGAAAAGAAATCATTATCAGTAGTTTGGAAGTCGGAAAGAAAATATCTTTTAATAGGTTATGTTTACAAATATGACCTTGGTCCAAAAATGATGATCTCTCATTTTCCCTGTCTGTTTATTCATTTATCTGTATCATCCATCGAAACGACATAGTATTGTAGATCTTCTCTAGCACAACCATCGTTGTTTACTCCTTTTCTTTCCCTATTTTTTGGCCCTTCTCACGCCTCTCACTGTGAAAAGATCTAATACATACAAAGTCAATCCCCTACAATCCCAATTCCACAGCCATATCATCTCTTCAAATCCAAAACATCAATTTCCCCTACAATCACTAATTTTTGTTAGGAAATTGGATAATTTTCTTTTAGGTATTTCTTTTGTGTGGAGAGTAAGTAGTTCCTAATAGTTTACTTACTTGGAGTAGTTGCCAAGTAATTTCCTATTTGTATAGGTTTTAGGTTGTAAGATAAGTTATTTCCTATTATTATTCGGAGTGGTGACCAAGTAATATTTCCCATAAATAGGTGGCTTGGCTAACTACAAAGACACAACACAAGAGGGAAAAATACAAGTTAGGAATTAGGTAGTCCTATACTTGTGGTGAAAGTGTTCTTGGGGTGAGAGAGGTTATACAAGGGTTGGGATTGGGATTCAACTAGTTATATTCTTGTATGTGTGTTTTCTCTCATAATAAAGAATGGGTTTTCTCTCCGTAGATGTAGATTTGGTAATTAAGTCGAATCACGTTAAATCTTGTATGTCACTCATATTTCATGTTGTAGCTTGTTTTTCATTAAATTGTTGTGTTCTTGATTTCTCATTAATTGTATTTATTCTGCGTTTGATTCCAACAATTCTGTGGCTAGCCCTACAACAATCATCATAAACTTTCGAAAACACAACAAACCCACATATCCACAACCACATAGGTGCTTCCATGTACACATCTAGCCACGGTTAGGCATCCATTGATGCTCCGTCGCTGTTTTGCTACTCCACCACATATGGGTATGCATCGGGACTTCTATTTGTTGTGCGATATTTTTTGGGGACAAATTGGTAGATTGAAAATTTTGTAATGGACCTTTGATTCGTTCCCTTCTTTTTCCGCCTACTTTTGGACAGAAAGTTTTTGCCGACCTGGAAGGATATTTCATCCGTCGTCCAAATCGTTTCTTTTCTCTTCCTGCTAGAGACTCAAACGACGAAAAGAACACCAATTTCCTTCCTAATCTTTTCTTTTCTGTCCATCAGTTATAGAAGAGCATAACTTAGATTTGCTAGGATATATTTGATATGTACATATGCAAATGAGTATGAAGTCGGGGCAAAACCAAATCAATTTTTTGTGTTGACCACCATCTAAGAAACAAAATCTTTGATTTTAACGAACTAAATTTTTTATGATTTTCAAATATATAAAATTATACACTTTCATTCCATATTTTTCAGTAATTCCTTGTAGTAATTCAAAAATCTATACAATACAATCAAAATCAAGGTTTCACAATTTTAGATTGTTTACTAAGAAAGTCATATACTCTAGTCTAGTAGTACCAACTACGTTTCCTAGCCATGAACAAAAAAAAATAAAGATTTGGTTTGGACAATTATTGTGCAGGATAATATTTAAAATTTTATTTGAAAGAAATATTGTTGCAACTCTTACTCTTGGATATGATTTTGTGAGATGACAAAATAATTGAAAAACGTGTTAAAAATAATTATAAAATATTATTTAAAAAATAATGAATAATGGTGTTATTCAACAGCGCCAAAGTTAATTGAGTTAGATCAATACTAAATGCAATATATAATTTCCCACTAAACCTCTATTTTAAGTTTTTTAACAGCAATAAATGAGGTTATAAGCCTAAGCTAATGCCAGTATGCCATTGACAGTTTTCGATTGGGTACAAAAAAAAGCCAGTATGCCATTACTGGATTTGAGTTGAACAGGCATCCAATTATAGGTTTGGGAGCTAAGGTCATGAATTTAAGATACGCTGTTTGTGGGCCAGATTTTATTTATGAAAGCATTTTTTTTTTTTTCTTTCCTGAAAAAAAATATGTGAACATTTTTTGCTTCCGGAATGGAAGTGCAATAAGGTCAATCCAAGAACTAACTAGGAATGAACTATCAACTCCCTCGACAACATATTGACCCTAATAAGTGCGGCGGTCAGCTATCATATTCAATCGATGATATAAAAGTTCTTGGCTAAAAGCCTAAATGTAGTTGGTCATTGTGAATTTTTTTCACTACAAAAACACAAATGAGTGAACTCCATGTGTGAATTTCAGACGACTTTTCAACGGAACAACTCAAGGGAGTGCTAAGGGAAAATGTAATTTTAAAAGTTTGAGGGTGATTCATTTTGAACACTAAAGTTTCAGAACATATTTAGTTCTTAAATTTTTTCAATTTAATTAATTTAAGATAAATTTAAAAATTCTGTCAATTACAAAAAAAAAAAAACACATACAAAGCACGTGATTGTTAAATTTCAAATTGCAAATGTGAAAAAATAATTTTACCTCTCAAAGTTTGGATACTAACTTATTTTCGCTGCTAAAGTTTTAAATAAAATATATTTAATCCTCAAAATTTTTAATTTCTTTCAATTTCGAACAAATTTAAAAATTGTCAATTACGTACAAAAAAATCACGTGCATTACAAGTGACTGTTAAACTTATCTTGGGATATAATAATTCTAATCGATTTTAATTCATTTAACCATATTTTTACTTTTTCTTTTGACTATCAATGCATAATCATTTACTATTCTTGTCTATATCATAGTACTTAACCGATTTCATCCCATTTGGCAACGGAGAAACGGGTTTTTGACAAAAAACCGTCGTTAAAAGATTTACCGTCGAAATTGCCGACAGAACCATCTATCGAAAAATGCTTGGTCACTAAAACAAAGTAACGAGTTTACTATTGGAATTTCAGCGACGGATTCTTTCGTTGGCAAATTGGTTATTAAGTTTGGTTTTGAGACATTATGGAAATCTTAAATTAGCGACGGATTATTTACCTAAATTTAGTGCTCGAAAATTCCATTACTAAGAATAACAGTTGTGAATAAACATCTATAATAATAACATAATTTAAAAATATTTAAAAATATAAGTTCTGAAAAAATCATTACAAATTTAAAAATCTTATAAAAGATGTTCCCAATTATGAGGACATAAAATACAACTTTGAACTAATATATTAATCATTCAATCTTGTTCAACATTTATAACTAAATATTGAGGTTTTATTTACTACACCAAATTCAACATTCCAAAAATAAAGCTCAATAATTGAGTCTCATTATAGTGTAAAAAGTGAATTTTTATTATTTTATTATACCTCAAAGATTAATCTTGAATTAAATTATTATTTTAATTTACTGGTGAATTATTATTATGTTATTATTATCTTTTCTTTGGATATAACTTTTCCAAAACCATATTAAATGGGTTGAGATAAGTTGAAAGGTATTATAACCATGTTAGATTTAATAATCACGTGCACATGAAGTGTTATAATAAAGAAAAGAATTGTGAAGAGTTAGGCGTTGATAATAAGACGAAAAAGTGAAAATATGGTTAAATGAGATGAAATCGGTTGGGAAGTATTATATGTCAAGATAGATTTAACTGTTACGTGTAATTCATGTGACTTTTCCGTCTATAATTGATAGAATTTTCAAATTCATCATGAATTGGTAAAAGTTAAAAAGTTTAATGATTAAATATATTTTATTTAGAATTTTGGAGATCAAAATAGATCATGACTCATAATTTGAGGGTTAAAATTGATTTTTTCATATTTGGAACTTAAGATTTAACTGTGACTTTTTCTGTTTATAATTGACGGAAATTTTAAATTTATCTTAAATTAGTTGAAATTGAAAATTTTGAGTATTAAATTTGTTTTGCTTAAAATTTTAAAAAACAAAATGGACTACGACTCAAATTTTGAAAGAAGTATAAAATTATTTTTTAGCCGAGTGCTAATACTAATGAAATTTCTTTTAGGAAAAGTTTAGGAGATATCAAGACCACCATATTCTAAGACCAGAACAGCTTGCCGGTTGAACATACGCCTGATCACAGTTTTTATCCTACCAAGAAACTGCTAGAAGCATGGTTTAAAATCACGCTGCCTGCAATCTTTAATTGGTAGAGGATCCGTAATAAGTAAAAACCACGATAAGTATCAAAGTAGATTCGGTGATCTGCCTGTTCTGCCATAATCTTGAAATGCAATAACCTTCCTCGATCTCCTCTTATATATTTTTCTTACAAAATGAAAGAGTTTATACATAAATACACATCATATTTCATTTTTTAGGTGATACAGGGAATCAGTGACCAACAATTCACACTATTCTTCGTAAAGGTTCACTTTAACCCCTCCATATTCTGATATGCATGAAGAAAACAAATTGGTAAAATGAAGTGTCATTCCCTTTTTTCTTTTTTTCCTATTGGTCAGACAAAAATGGAAATAAATAAACCTGTAAGAATTGTCCTGTTCAAGCCGTACAATTCTTGAATACATCAGTGTGTAAAAACCTACCATATATCTTGTGGTTCTTATTTAATCACACATGCTTAGTTTGGATTTAATAGGGATGTGATATTGAAATTTTTAAAATTTTAAAAGAAAATAGATTATACGGTTAAATAAGAACTATAAGGTAAGATCATACATCTTGATCTATTCAAGAGATTACCTCGTTGAACGAAGATGAAAAGCCAATGAAAAGAACAATCTAAAGAAATTAGTCAAAACCAACAAACTTGTAATTGTGTTTTTTTTTTTTTTTGATAATAAAATCAAATAGCTTTAATGAACTAACTCAGCTCAGCCTGATATACAGGAAGAACACATTGAGGTGGATTGGATATCCCCACCATTTTACCATCATACAAGTTGGCAGGCTTGGCAAATGAATGAGCAACCTCATTTCTCCCTACCTACCAAATCAACATTCGTAACTTGAAATTGATTGATCAAAGCTTTGTGTCATTTGCAATGGGGCCAAGGGAGGAGAAATCAATCTCAGAAGACTTTAGCTTGTTGATTATGGACTGCACATCACCTTCAAGCAGAATTTGTTGAATTTCAAATTCAATTCAACACCAAGATGTTAACTGCAGTTAACATCTCGGCCAGGTCAGCTTCGACCACATTTGAACTGTATTTTCTCAGCCATAGCTGCTAAAAATATCCCTATATAGTCCCTGATAACCACCCCTACACCACAACACTTCAGATCATTGAAAATTGCAGCATCAAAATTCAATTTAAATTTTCCACATGGTGGTGGTAACCAACTAATAGCAGGTCTAACAACTGGAGTCATGTTTGACCGAGAATTGGCCGATCTGTACAAATGAGAAGATGATAAGACCAAAGAGGAAATTACTAGTGGTTCAGTACTTTTGCCCGCAAACACCAAGGAATTCCTATTATGCCACAATACCATGCCAAGAACCCAAAAGTGCTTGCAACTTCCTGGGTATTACGTAAAATCACATCCATGCAACCCATAGCACCGTCCTCCCGAGCATAATTGAGTACATATCCATGCATAAAACTCAAAGCCCATACTTGGCGAGCTACAGGACATGCGAAAAATATATGATTCTTCCACTCCATTTCCACAGACCAAACACTCTGAGTCTACCCTAACTCGCTATCCTTGGTTTGCAACTTGGATCTTGTGGGTAAGATATTTGAACCAGTGTTGCACGATGCGTGATTCGGTGGGATACGTGATACTTGGTACGAGTACGAAAATGAGGTATGGTAATTTTTATAATTCGTAATACGTGGGATAGGTTTAATCAGTACGCATTTTTTGACTCGTCGTACGTTGTATTATCCCAATTAATTTGCGATACAATATATACATATATATATATATATACACACACACACACACGTATACATATACATATATATATACACACACACACACACACACACATATATATACACACACACATACACACATTCAAAAAGATTACATATATATTTTTAAAACTAGATGTCTTCCAAATGTAAATATTAACTTCACCAAAATCCAACTAGCAATAAGCTTTAAAGAAAACCTAAATAATTAAGAGCATTAAATAAATAATTTCCTAATCTATTGTATTTTGTTTTTCCTTAGCACTACTACTTGATGTGAATCTGAATGTGTATTTGAGTTTGCTGTAGTCCACGAACTTGAGAGCTAGTAGATAGGGAACCTCTTCTAGAGCTACTAGAAGCTGCTAGACAGAGAGTGGGATAAGATGCCTCTGTACTTTCTCTCTTAGAATGACTTGGGTTCTGCATACTCGCCTTCCAAAGAATTCCACTTCATCTCTTCCAATCTAATACTAGATTCATCTATATAAGTAGTTTCAGGCTCAATATCCCATTTTTTATAAGGATCGTTACTGTAACTTTCAGCGAAACGAGATTGTAGACGAATGTTAGAATGGATAAATACTAATTTGTCAGCACTTGTAGCATTGAGTTTATTTCTTTTAGCACTAAGAATATATGAATAGGTGCTCCAATTCCTCTCAGCCGAAGAACTTGTAATTGGTTGAGATAATATCTTTCTAGCAATATCAGCCAACTCTGGAGTTTCTGATCCATATGTAGCCAACCAATCAACTGTATCTATTGTCACGACATCAACTTGTGCTGCTGGCATAGCATACATACCCTTTACGTGAATGAAAAGTAACAAATTATTCATGCAAAATTCTAACTTCTTCGGCACAATTTGTTATTTTTTCAAATGCTTACATCAACCCACTAATAACCTCCTTATCTTCATTTAGAGCCTTTCTAGCCATAGCTCCCAATTTCGGTAAGGTGAGATACTCATGATCATAAAATTGAGGTGTGAGTGCAAATCCAAGGCAATGCATGGGTATATTCAACTTATCCATCTTCCTATCACAATCTCTTCCATCTTTTCATAGCAATCCCAATGCCCTTAAAAAAAAAATTAAAGATATTAGTAGATATGCGAAATATGTGAAATCCTAATGCATTTATTAAAATTTGTCACAGAAATCCATGTGTGATCAAATATATAGATATATTCCACATGATATAATAGTTATTGGAATATGCATATTATTTTATTCCATCATGTAAGTTCCATATAAATCATTAAAAAGTATATTTAACTTGCTCACTATTACCTTTTATTTTTAATATTTTTTGACATTCGGTAATCTCTATTTACAATGAATGTCTATATATATATATATATATATATATATATATATATATATAACATTGTTACGTGATATTATATACTATAAATTTTTCAGTACTAACATTATTTATATTTTTCCATCAGTTAACCAAAAAACTTTTAATAATGTAACTAGTATAGATATATAGTATAAAATAAATGCATTAAAAATAAATTATTATTTACCTGTTATCCTTATGATGTCTATTAGTTCTCCAAGCATCGTATCC
The DNA here is from genome assembly GCA_025175665.1 of Cinchona pubescens. Lineage (NCBI taxonomy): Eukaryota > Viridiplantae > Streptophyta > Magnoliopsida > Gentianales > Rubiaceae > Cinchona > Cinchona pubescens. The sequence goes on from JANKKI010000500.1 coordinate 197,713, forward strand.
ATTCTTTTATAAATCTCTCCCATTTTTGGTCCTTCATATATAATATATTATGTCTCTTATACACATCTAGATGTGTATTAGCTATTGTATTAGTAACCAAAGAACCCATAACCTTCATTCTTTTATCCCCATGTTTCACCCAATCCTTCCAACTTTAAGAACAATGATAATCACCAAAGCTTCCCTACAATCAACAAGTCGCTTTAATAAATATAATAGGAAGTAAATCGAGTCTGTCTGGCAACTTTCAAAAGTTCCAACCTTGAATTTGCTCTAAAAATAGCTAAAGCATGTGAATGATTAACAAAATATTTGACAATTTCTTTCCCCATTTTGTATGTTTCTTCAAGCCATTTGAAAGATTTTGTGAAATCTTTCAAAATTAAATTCAATGTATGTACAATGCATAGTGACAAAAAAATGCGGGTGTACATTACCAATTTCCTTCCCAGCAAGTTTGCAATTAGTTGCATTATCAGTTACGACCAGGAGAACTTTACAAGTACCCACTTCTTGAATAGCTTTTAACAAAAATTCAGCAATATTTTTACTCATTTTTTTGACCTTAGAAAAATCTTTAGCATACAAAAACATTGTATCCCCCGCTATTTGTTGCAATAACATTGATCAAGGTTTGGTTTTTGCAATTAGTCCATCCTTCCAAAACAATTGAAACACCCTATGTGCACCAAGTATCCTTGATAGGAATTAAATCCTTTTCAATATTTCTTTTGCATTCATCTATAATAAGGTAGTTCTTGCTTTATCGTAAGAAGGTGCCTTGTAATCTTTGGGACTTTTATTTATTCCTGACACTCGTGAAATTGAGGGTTTCTCAAAACATTAAGTGAAATTCCATTAGCACATAAACCCCTTATAATTTTCATATCAACTGCATCCCTCTCCATCAATGCAAAAGAATCCTCGATAGGCTTGGCAAATTAACTTTTAGAGTTTTGTTAGTGTTGAGATCCGGGGATTATGTCTGTTTTGGCCACCTCAATTTTGCTGACGAGGCAGGCGAGGCTGAGCTGGGTTTTCTCTGTTGGCAGCGTTTCTTTGGAACTCTGCAGCTGTTCGGATGATAAACTGCTATAGGTGTCCTTCTTGAATGGCCCTCTCAATTTCAACTTTCAGGTGGTTGCAGGCTTTGGTATCATGGCCATGTTGGCCATGAAAGGCGCAGTACTTTGACCTGTCTCTTTGGTTTGAGGCCGACACCATTGGAGGGAGTGGCTCTAAGAACCCCAAATGTTGTACCTGGAACAAAATTCCCTCCTTGATGTGTTGAGTGGTGTGAAGTCAGCGTCCGGGTGGCTCCTTGTTCGCGGGGGTCGATTTCTAATGTTATTGTCTGGGAAGACCACCCGGTTCACCAACGGTTCGGCTTTGGGATAACTTAGTCTATCTGTAATCTTTAACTTTTTAGAGGATGAGGGGTTCGGAGTCTTCGGGATCTTTTCTTTTTGTGTGTCATAAAGTTCTTTTTGTCCTGTTTGACTCATCGCCCCGTATGAACTCTGATGCTCTCTCCAGGAGCTTGGGTAGGAGCTCGGCATCTTTTTGGCCAGGTCGGCGTTGAAGCTTCGGGTTCGGATGCCGCTACAGAAAACAGCAATCAAAATTCTTTCATCTACATTTTTAATTTGGACCACTTCATCGTTGCGGTCCACAAATTTGTTGAGCGATTCGTCGAACCTCTGTCGAATGTTCATGAGGTGCGACGTGTCTTTCTGCAGTATTGATTTGCTTCAGAAGTGGCAGAGGAAGGACCATCTCCGCCAGGTTGTTAAAAGTGGCGATTGAGTTCGTCGGCAGCTCTTGGAACTACTTTGGAGCCGGACCTCGAAGGGTGGTGGCAAATAATTTGCAGCAGATGGCGTCACTATAGCCATAAAGGCTTGTGACCGCTACCACGTGCTGAAGATGATAGGACGGATTACAATCTCCTTTGTAGCGGTCGAGGTCCGGTAACTTGAATTGCATCGGGAGTGGTTCGATTTTGATAGAGAATGTGAATGGATCTCTATCAATGCCGGAGCAGGAGTATTCAGAACTAAGTTGTTTTTCCTCAAAATCTCTTGAATTTTGTTTTCGAGGTTCTGCTCCTCAAGCTGTTTTAAAACAGCCGGGGAGGGTCCTCTTGAGTCAGAGTATTTTGAGGAATACGCGCTATATCTAAGAGTGAGAACTCTGTAATCTTTTGATTCCCTCGTTGATGAGTGTGATTCGTCAAATTGCTCGTCTGAGAGTGACTTTGTTATTTTGTGGCGCAGGTCGGTTGGGCTCTGCATGGCGTCAACTGTCTGTTTCCCAGGTCTTCGGCCGGGAGCGCGTTGTTGTTCAGCTTGTGGAGTGGCCGCTCGGTTTGAGCGCTGGGATGGAGTTTTGTTCTCACGTTGCTCCACAAAGGCTCGAAAAGATTCAAAATGATAGGCGATGTATTTCAGAACGTCATTCTGCTTCTGTTGGACCTCAGTTGGTGTACCGATATTTTCTGCCTCATCGGTATGCACCACGAGGTGTTGGTTGCTCACCTCAGCGTCCTTGCTAGCGGTTCGACGTGTTCCTCGGTTCTTCATTCTTCGAGAAGCAAAAACAGAGAATCTGAGATGATTGAAAAGTATCAAAGGAGATGGAAATCTGCCGATTCCCACAGACGGTGCCAATTGATGAAGCTAGAATTTAGATTCTAGGTAGAGAGAGAAAGTAGAAGAGTTGAGAAGAATTTTTGATTGGTATTATTGTGAAAAAATTAATACAGTGAGTGTCCCTTTCCTTAGTATCCAAACCCTTTATATTGTAGATGTACATGAGGGTGTATGAGGCTACCATTGTACTAGCTCAATTGGGGCTAAATTACATAACTACCCTTAATAGGAGCCACGTAAGCACTTCTAGAACAATCTAGGGGGAGTGCCAAGCGTTACTAATTAGCATCAACAACATGTTTTACCAATAATTTATAATATTAACCATAGATACTCCTGCAGAAAATTTAGGATTAATTTGAATTATATATATATATATATGGGGAATTCTACAGTCCAGTTGAGGGAACCATTCCCTTGGCTTTAAGAACTTGTACAGTACAAGTTTTTAAAGTACATAGTGTTGTACTATACAAGTTCTTAAAGCAGAAGGGAATGGTTCCCTAAAAGGGACTGTAGAATACAGTATATATATATATATGTATGTATGTATGTGTGTGTATATATATATATATATGTATGTATGTATGTATTTATATATGTATGTATGTGTATATATATTATAAAAAGGTGGTTTGTGAGAGTTCGGACAAATATAGAGACAATTGGCTATTTTTATTCAAAGTTATTTAAAATATTTATCATGATAAAACTTAATTATAACCAATAATAAAACATATTATTGAAAATTACTATTGGTAAATATTTACACTACCTATTTCGGATCGGATAGTTATGGTTTTTAAAATGCTTATTGAAGCATATTTACTGGCAAAACATATGCTATGTACCGGATAATAAAATTATATTAAAAACTCATATTGTTTCATTAAACTCTTTTTGAAAGATCAGAAATTTATTTATAGGATAAAAGTTTTAAATGAGACTATGAGAATAAAATCTCAATAGAGGAAAATCAATGGATGAGTATCCAAAATAAAACAATTTTCAATAATCTATAGATTTCAAACTTGTTACCTCAAGAAACAAGAACGCATCCACAGTCATATACATACTATATCTGTAGTAAAACCTTTTTACCCAACATGATTTGGTTAGCTTTGTCCGTAACAAAATTTCATTGATCTATCAAGGATAGACCACCCATGTAGTGGAGCTATTAGAGTTTATTGGTGCTTCTTAGCTTGCATAAGATGATGGAGATGGTCTGCTTGGAGAATTGTCCCATTGAAAGGATCTCAGGGGTCATCAATAGCGAAAGGTAAGGGTTTTGTTTATGATCACTATGATGTTCTTATTTGTTTTTGAAGTTGAATGGTCTTAATCATAGGATTAAGAAAACTAACAGGAATAAGAAAACTAAGTATATTGATCATGGCCAATTTACAAAGATAAGGAAGTACTTCACTCGCCCAATCTCATGATAGGATTTGGAGTTTCCATTGAGCAGTCACCTATGATTAATCCAAGAGTTCCTGACAAAGCTAGGTTATTCGTGTTTTTACTTTGAGCATATGCATCACCACAAAAAGTGTACTCGTATATCAACAAATATGTGTAGTACCTTAGAAATCTATGTATTTGTATACTATCTGGATACCCGTGCATTATGTGAGATTTAAATTCTTAATTATTTTACCACATAAGGTATATTAACATTTGAAAATATAAATATCCATACTTATATTGTGATAATAATGTATAATTTGTAATAGTCAGTTTATAGAAAAACATATTAATGAAAGTTGAGGAATACATAATACAAAAATTAAATTGTAAAAAAAGTTTAACAACTTCCAATTACACAAGTGAAATTTATGCCAGGGGTAGAGTGTTTGTTTGTGTCTCTCTCTCTCTATCTATCTATCTATATATATATATATATATACACACACACACACACACACACAAAAACACACACACTATACTAAAAGGATGGTTTGTAAGAGTTTACACAAATACGACTGTTGGCCCCAAAGGCAACCTAAGAGGGGGTGAATTAGGTTGTTTCAAAAAATAAACCTTTTAGTGTGCTTAATGAGAAATGCAAACTTTATGCAAAAAATAAATACTTAAGAACAAATCAATACAAAAGATATTCAATAATTGAAGCTCAAAGAACAAATATAAAGATGATTGATATAGAGAGTATCAAATGCTCACCAAACTCCCAACTTTCTCAAGTTTGGAGTATATCCACTAGTAGTGCCTCTTCTAAGAAGGTGAGGCAATAACCTTATTATACACAAAGTAGGCTCACTCTTACACCAACTAAGTCCCTCTAGTTGAGCCAAAGGGTTTTACAATACAACCTCACTTTTGTACACTTGTTATTCCCCCACTCTTACACTTGAAGATCACTCACTAGTCTACTCTTGCTCACACTAATTCCCTCTAGTTGAGCCAAGAGAACTACACAACCCAAACCAATACAACACACAATATTTTAGCCTATTTCTTCCCAAATACCTCTTACAAGTGTTTGTATTGAATGCAGTAGTTTTACTCTCTCTCTTTGCATTTAAAGACTTGGGAGTATTTATGGATGCCCAAAAACTGTCTTCAACAATTCTGTAACGGCTATTTTCTGTTTAGGAAGACTAGCCATTAGATCTTTCGGACGGTCGATGCGGTGGGTGTGCGTCCAAACGAACTAGCCGTTGCGGGACCTTTCGGATGGCGGCTGCTAAACTCTGCGTCTGACGCTGCGTCCATTCTCTGAGGATATTCGTTCAGACGTCTGAGACTGCATCCGAACCTACGTCTTGTCGATGCAATGTCTTCTGGAAATATGATCGGACACTATTCTTCGTATGAGATTGCTTAGGTTCTTTGAGTCGGACGATTACCATCGTTCGAAGCTCTGTCTTTCGGACAGTCATTTGTGTCTGATAAGTTTATCACTTTCAATGCCCTCTAGGCATGTATCGAACAGTCACTTGAGTCCGAGCTCCTTTCTCTCAGACGGTCTTTATGTCCGAATCTCCTTGTTTTTCTACACACTTGTTTACAAGTCGTTAGTATGATTTGTTCATCATCAAAACATGATTATCATAATTGGGGTCCAACAATCTCCCCCCTTTTTGATGATGACAAATCAATTGGACAATTCTAAAAATAACCATAAAATATGAAGCACAAGACAAGAAGTTTTGTTCATTATTTCTCCCTCTTTTGACAATCATCAAAACATAATAAAAAATAATGCAATTTTAAGCTCCCCCTAAGTTTATTTTCCCCCTTAAAAGGTGAATGTAATTCAAGTGAGTACATGGGGAATAAGTCAAGCTGTGCAAAACATTTCTTCCCTTCAAAAAATATGTATTCAAGTAGATGTGAGGGAATTCATGCAAAAAATTAGGATTAAGACATTTTTCGCTTGAAAGTATCATCAAAACAATAAAGCATATGTGATGCAATTTCATGTGATGCAAAATAATCCATTAAAAAAGAGAATGCTCCCCCTTATTTTTGCAAATAGTGACTTATTATAAACAAAAAATTGGGGATACTTGTACCCAAGTATTCTAAACAAATTTAAACACATAGTTGAAAAACATTTAAGAGATAATAGTTCACATTAACAAGTGAAAGCACAATTTTGATAAAAATTTTAAAAGTTACCCATTTTAATGTCATGTTAGCTCACATGCTTTGAACACCCTCCATTGATGATCCATCTTGAATCCTTAAGAATGCTCACCAAGCATACCTATATGCAAAGTTAAATAACATCTTTTGGTACCCAAACTTTCTTGGGTCCAATTGGGTTAGTGACATGCTTAAGCACCCAAATAGAATTTATTCCCAACTTTTCATTTCTTTTGACATAACAATTTTTCTTTATATGACCATGTTGATGACAATAATTTGAAATAATATTTTTATTACCATAAAAATAAGATTTAGACTTAATAAAGTATAAATCATCCTTTCTATAGGTGACAAAATTTTTGTTGATATGCATAATTTTAGTTCTTTTCTTTTCAAAAATATTTTCTTTTTTCTTTTTCAAAAGAACATCAAGATCATCTGTTCTCTTCTTCAATGAACCTTGTTCTTCCTTCATCTTGGTTTTTTCATCAAATTTTTTCTTCAAACTATCATTTTCTTTTGTCAAAAAAATATTTTCATGAACAGGCTTTGAGTTGGCACTGAATAAAGCATTAACTTTAATTTTCAATTCTTTGTTCCACATTAGAATATGATTCTTTCAAATATTTATGCATTTTAAAAATAAATGATTCAACATCATCATTATCATCATCACAAGAATCATAACTAGAGGATACCTCATTTTTGCCAAAAGCCACAAAAGCCATTTGATCCTCCTCATATTCTTCTTCAACTTCTGCATCCAAATTACAATCATCCCATGTAATTTGGAAGTTGTTGAAGTGAGGCTTCCTTGACCCTTTCTTCTCTTGGATGGACTTTCATTTGCAAAATGTCCCTCTTGGCCACACTTGAAGCATCTATTATTTTGAGAAGCTTTTAATGCTATGCTTCTATTGGCCCTTGCTTCCTCTTCATCTTGTACCTTGTATTTCAACTTCAATTCAAAGGAGGTTAGAGAATTGATCAATGAATCAATAGGCATAGAGTTTAAATTTTTAGACCCCTCAATGGCAATGGATTTAGGTTCCCATTCCTTAGGTAAAGCATTTAAAATCTTTCTATTCTTTTCACCCAAGGAATATTAGTCTTTACCTAAACCTTCCAAATCCTTTACAATATCATTGAACCTACAATACATCTTGTCAATGTTCTCATGAGGTTCCATTTTGAAGGATTCACATTTAGCCACAAGAAGTGACTTCTTTTACTTTTTAATATCTTCATATCCTTCATCAATTTCTTTCAATTTGTCCCATATCTCCTTGGCCGATTTGCAACCTTTCACTTTGGAAAATTTATCTGCATCCAAGGCATTATACAAAATATTCATGGCTTTAGCATTTAATGTTAAAATTACTTTATCTTGTGCATTTATTTCATATCTAGTCTTCGGCCTTAATCTATGAATATTTACATCAAGAATATTACCTTCTAAAGGACCTTCACAAATAATATACCACAAATCCATATTAATAGATTGAACAAATATTTTCATTCTTTCCCTCCAACAAACAAAATTAATGCCATTAAACATGGGCGGTCTAGTAATAGAATGCCCCTCCAAAAATAATGCATTATTGGTTGCCATGATGCCTGTCTCTTTTCTCAAAAGCTAGTTAAACTCAATATAAGAGACCAAGCTCTGATACCAATTGTTAGCCCCAAAGGCAACCTAAGAGGGGATGAATTAGGTTGTTTCAAAAAATAAACCTTTCGGTGTGCTTAATGAGAAATGCAAACTTCATGAAACAAATAAACACTTAAGTACAAATGAATACAAAAGATATTCAATAATTGAAGCTCAAAGAACAAATATAAAGATGATTGAGATAGAGAGTATCAAACCAAACTCCCAAGCTTCTCAAGCTTGGAGTATATCCACTAGTAGTGTCTCTTCAAAGAAGGTGAGGTAATAACCTTCTTGTACACAAAGTAGGCTCACCCTTGCACTAACTAAGTCCCTCTAGTTGAGCCAAAGAATTTTTCAATACAACTTTACTTTCGTACACTTGTTATTCCTTCACTCTTACACTTGAAGATCAGTCACTAGTCTACTCTTGCTCATACTAATTCCCTCGAGTTGAGGCAACAGAACTACACTCAGGAAGTGTAACCCAAACCAATACAACACACAATATTTTAGCATATTTCTTCCCAAATAGCTCTTACAAGTGTTTGTATTGAATGCAAAGTTCTACTCTCTCTCTATTGCATTTACAGACTTGGGGGTATTTATAGATGCCCAAAAACTGTCTTCAACAATTCTCTAACGGCTATTTTCTGTTTACTGAAAAACTAGCCGTTAGATCTTTCAGACGACCGATGCAGTGGGTGTGCGTCCGAACAAACTAGTCGTTGGACCTTTCGGACGGCCGCTGCTAAACTCTGCGTCCGACGCTGCATCCGTTCTTTGAGGGTATTCGTTCGGAAGTCCGAGAATGCGTTAGATCCTGCATCCAGTCGATGCAATGTCTTCTAGAAATATGATCGGACACTATTCTTTATCCGAGACTGCTTCAGGTTCTTTGTGTCAATGATTACTATTGTTCGAAGCTCTATTTTCAAACAGTCATTTGTGTCCGATAAGTTTATCACTTAAAATGACCTCTGGGCATGTATTGGACAGTCACTTGCATCCGAGCTCCTTTATCTCGAACGGTCTTCATCGTCTGAATGTCCTTGTTCTTCTGCATACTTGTGTACAAGCCGTTAGTATGATTTGGTCATCATCAAAACATGATTATCATAATTGGGGTCCAACAACGACAAGTGACAAATCTTAGTCAAATTTTATTTGAAATATACCTTCTGATAAAACTTAAATACAATCAACAAAAACATTCCTAAAAAATTACTACTGGTAAAAATTTGCACAACCTACTTCAGATGGGATAGATATACTTTTTAAAATGCTTATTGATGCATATTTACTAGCCGAACATGTGCTTTGCACCACATGTGTGTATGTATGTGTGCGTGTGTGTGCGTGTGTATATATATATATATATATAGAGAGAGAGAGAGAGTATATAGGAATGGGTTTTAGTAAGAAGGCATAAAAAGCTGACATGTGGCATATAAGAAATCTGCATAGTAAATAGTATTATCTTGTTAACAAAATCAAAAGAGATACTATCTTCTATCTCTTTTGCAAAATTATTTTCTCTTTACTTTTTGGTAATATTTATTTAAAATTAAAAATTTCAAATTTGGAGACAAAATCGGAAAGCAAAGCTCAAAAATCACAATCAAGCCATTATTGTTAAGATGTTTGATTCCTAATGCATCAAAAATTTTGGGACGGAGAAAGTAATAGTAAAAATGAAATACTTAACTTCGTGCCTTGAATTCAAATTAATTCACTTAAATCTTATTAACAATATAGTATAAAGAGCCACTGGGGTTGTCAAAACTTTGGTAGTCGTCTTGGTAGCCTGTGTTCCTCACTTTTTTTTTTGTGGTTGTATCACTCATGTGCTCTCCACGTGATTGGTAGCTAATTAAATGTGATTTACATATTACGATGCCGTTTCTGGTTCATAATTGTACTCTTCCAAGGTGTTCTGCTTGAGAAAGTTTGTGGCTGTAGATCTGAGTTCTCAACATCTTTGTTACAATACTACTGCTCTTTCTCTTTCTCTAATTCTCATCTTCTTCTCAACAAATGACCTCTTATCTCCCCATCCATCTCTCATCTTTTTCTTCAAAACCTTGAAAATATTTCCACTACTGGTTGAAGAAATTTTTTGATCTAAAGCAATTAAATTAATTCAGCTAAACTAATTCAAAAAATGGACAAAAAATGAGATCTCTTTTCATCTCAAGATGGAAAGCTATCTCTCTGTTTTTTTTTTTCATCTTGGAGGAGAGGAGAGAGTGAGATGGGTTTGAAAAGAGGGATCTTGGGGTTGAAGACGCTCTGGTTCTATTTCCAATATCATTAGATCATGGGAGATCTTGCCAATTTTCCATGAATGGAGCCCCTCTGATGATTATAAAGACACATCACGTTCATCTCCATTTCATCTCTCGAATTTTTAAGGTTCGAAATTTTATAACAGACAAATACAATAGATCAATTGTTTTTCTATCTCTATGTTATCAATTTGGAAGGTTCGAGTGATTCTATGTTGATTAAGATACTGAAATTAGGAGCAAGATTTTTGGTTTTTTGGTTTGGGGAGAAAATTTTTTGCCATAAAAAAGAGATAGAAAAACATTTGATTTGCTTTGCCAGTTTGCCCGTGGTTTTTTTTTCCCTATTAGATCTATTTAATTCTGTCCTGCTTTATTTATTTGACTTGTATCATTCTTTTTTTGCTTGCTTTCAATTTTTTTTGCTTTTGTAAGTTATATATATATATTCCTATATTTTTTGTTCACATATAAACCTTTGATATCCTGTCTCTTATACACATCTAGATGTGTATTTTATATTTATTTTGGCTCTTTAGTTTTGTATCAAAAAACAAATTTTGAGCCAAGTTGTGTCTTCTAAGGTACTGTCTAATTGGTCTGCAATAGTAGTTGCCAATGTGATTAAATTCAATCGTAGTAATATTCTTGCATTGAGAATAATTGAGAAGAATAAAATCTGTGGTTTGAGGTCCTTTTGTACAAACTGATTTCGTATACTTGTTGACCTGTAGGTGTTTTGTGGTTGTTATCATTCTTATAGCAATGTGTCATTAACGTTGTTCTTATAAGAATAGATATGAAGATTATTCCTTAAAAATGCATTTATTACTGTTCTTGTTTGGGCGATAGAATTTGATATCTGATATCATAATTACATCTTTTTTTATTTGACAACTTAGGAGTTTTTATGCTCCTTTAGATAGTGTTATGTATAATTTGATGGTTGAGAATTTTATATTACTTCTACAGGATTTTGCATAATCACGAATTATGTATACAACTTCGAGAACCTTGGTGAGAACTTCTCAATATTGTTGCTAACTATAACTTTTTGATATTGTTGCTCACTTCATCTTCTTGGCTCATGATGTAAATTTATTTTAATCCTACATAATACCTTAATTTCCTTATTTGCTGTATTAGTTATCTATTATTTTTCCATCTATGTGCTATGCGATAACACTTGAAAATTTCATTTTCTCATAGCTTTCCTCTAATGGATAATTTTCATATGGATAAGAGGGGTTTTGGATATTAGAATAATTTCCTCTGAATGGATAATTTCCTTTGAAAGTTTCATGTTCGCTTAGCTGTTAGGATTCTACTGGTGAGTTGTGCATTTAAGTGTTTATAAAATACCTCTGTCCGTATTAGGTATTGACTGAAAGCCTATGGAGACCATGTGATCGATATGAAGTCTAAATGATAATTTTAACCTGAATAAGGGATAATAATTTCCATTAGGATTCTTTTTATTTCTTTTGGTTTCTTAATGATTCTAATTGGTAATTAAGACAGTTATGATGATCATGAACCACCAAATTGGGAGTTCTGAGATTGAAAATTCTAAAACTTGAAAACTAAATTGAGTTCTGGGTACGATTTTAGTTTGTGTATTTAGTCTATTGAATAGGGTGAGAAGTTATGGCTTGACTATGGTGATACTTTGTTGTATATCTAACATGGATGTCATCATCCTGTATCTTGGTATGGTAACTAAGTTGCAGCCACGATGGTGATGCCCTTCTTTGCTCGAATTTTAGCTGATCTAAGCCTCTATCTTGGGAAATTACTAAAATTCCCTATTTTTTTCTCATTTCTCTCATTTTTTTTAAAAAAATTTGCAGTTGTGTTCTTTTGTACACCTTTAGCTATATCTACAGCTATCATATATGCCTTCTTCAAGTAGATTTTTGAGCAGATAAGTTGATATGAGATTCTTGGGTTTTTAGAAAACTTTAGTTTCGTCAAATGTTAAGGATTTTTACATCTACGATGAGAACATTATCTAATTTTATATTATCTTGTAGGTTTTTTTTCCCCTGACAAAAAAAGAAGGTCTCTATAATTGTAAGAGGGAAATTTTATACTTGACAACAAATGTTGGAATTAGGTCAAATGTTGGAAAGAATCCAAGGTATTTCCTTCTAGACTTGATCTTATCTTCAAGTTTCTTTGACGAGATTTTGTTGTCGTAGTAACTTAATGACCTTATGCATCTTAATTGTATAATATAAAAATGATGACTACATACACTGTGATTCAAGCAGAGTAATTGAAATTTAGATACAATGGTATAGACTTAATTTTAGTCCAAAGATTCATTTGTGTATTGAATGATGCTGCTAAGGTATCGTTTGTATTGTTGAGTGTCTTAATTAGTCACTGCAACTTTGATCTATATTCTGAAATATTCAAGTGCAATTGACTGCACTCAAAATGTTTTGTCATTAGATTATCTTTGTAAACAAATATCAATATGTTGGGTGACGTCATTTTTTCCTTTGATGTAAAGAGTTTGGATATGTTAGTTTTTGTAATATTAATCTAAGTTTTTCTTATTCTATTTATCACAATATTCATGCGAAAATTATTTGTGGATGTGCCTGAATAATAATCTTTCTTTTTTGAGTGAACTATTTTGAAGCCTTCATTTTTGGAAACAAAAATTTGGGATGAGATTAATTTTCTTTGAACTTAGAGAACTAAAGAGATTTTTTTTTCTTTTTTTTTGGGGAAGGGGGTGGTCCATCTCATTTTTCTAGTTAATCCCACAATATTAGCATATACTTGTATTGTTAAGATTAAGCTTGTATAGAACATTGATTCACTTGAATTAGTTATCCATACTGGCTTGCTGGTTTTTAAACATTTCAACAATTATAAAAATATTATTGACAAAACTAAATTACCTCTCTGAAAATGAACGAAAGCAAAAGAAAGAAAATTTATGCATTAGGAGCCTTTCATAATCCATCCAGTTGTTGGAATTGTGAAAATATTTGAAATTCCTAATAAGCTGAAGTATGAGTATAAGTTTTGATACTAATTTAGTTTCTACTGGTTGTTGTAAAAATTGCACTAGATTTTGTTGCTCTTTCATTAATGAGCATACAAGATATAGGGTCTTGAATTTTTATCATTATTTCATACTACAGGAAGCATAATATTTTTTTGTAAAAAAAATTCTTTAAACTATATTATTATTGCCGTGGTGACTGTTAATTCTTGATACAAAAGAATATGGAGTACTGGTTACTACCATATAAACATAGCATTAAGATTTTTTTAATGACATTAAGGATTTACTTTAAGCTAATCTGGAAGGAATAATATAATTAACACTACTTCTTTTTGTACAAGTCTTTTAGGAATTACTATTTTCATTGATAGGTGGTGTGCTCTTTCATTGACAGGTGATGTGCTGAAGGATTTTTGTTGCAAATGAATGAGAATATCATGAAGTTCCTTAATTCATTTGTATCTAATTATTTGGGCATTTATGTATATCCATTTTTTTCATTGCGCAACGCGTAATTATGTCCCTAGTTTTCAACTCTTTTGTTTGTTCAAAATCCTTGTAGAAAGTTATAACATTCGTTTATCACATCTAGTCCTCCAGGATAAAGTTCAAGTAAAATCATGTTCAATTCACTTGGAATATATTGCTTAAGCCACTCCAATCCTACAAGTGGGGACCCAGGTTGAGCTTTTCATATAATGAAGTGGAGGAACTTTCTAAGCCTCTTAGGCTAGATATCATAGAAAATTCTACAAGGGAAAACCTAGCATGGAATGTTTGAAAAATAGCTTTAAAAACTATTGGTTTCAAGGAGGATTTTATCCTCGGATTTCTGGACTACAAAGCATATCCTCATCAGGTTCTCTTTTGAAGATGACTATCTTATGTGTAGGCTTAAAAGTTCATGGTTCATCAATGGATTTTTAATGAAGGTTTTCAAGTGGTATCCTATTTTTTGATCAGATGTAGAGCCCTCAATTTTCCCAGTGTGGATCTCATTCAAGGATTTTCCTCTATTTCTCTTCAAAAAATCAGTGTTATTCTTGATGACCCAAGTAGTGGTAAAACTATTGAATGTGGACATGAACACTACTTCAATGTCAAGACCTAGTATAGCCCAGGTGTGTGTGTGTGGAAGTTGATGTACAGAAGACCCTCCCACATATTGTACGTAAGAATGGAAGCAAAAGTGAATGCAATATGGCAACCTATTGTCTATGTGGACTTGACCCTCCTAGGTGTGCGTGGAAGTTGATGTACAAAAGACCCTCCCACATAGTGCAAGAATGGAAGCACAAGGAAAATATTTAGCATTATGGCAACCTATTGTCTATAAGGACTTGCCTCCGTATTGTTTTCTTTGCAATATGCAAGGTCACAACAATAACGAATCTAAGAAATTTGGGGGAAATAGTTTAGAAAGGTAAGGCAGTAGTTGCAAACCCTGAAGTCCAAAAGGATAAAAAAAAAGGTTAACAAGGGCAAGTAGAATATGCAGGTTATACGAATTTATCAATGCAAGAGAGCTCAACCAAATCCTAAAGAAGCTAGTGTCTCAGGTTCAAAGAATGATCATGGAGAGGACATGGTATCCCAAGATGAGCATCAATTGGCTAGTAAGCCAGCTGAACCAATTTTCCAAGAAAATAGGGTTCCTAATGTCTAATCTCCAAGTGCCATTGTTGCTACTTTGGAAGAGTCAGATAATGGTGATCATGTGGATGGCTAGAATTCCAATCAGGTGGCTGAACAGAGCTCAGATTAGGTGAATGGAATAGATAAAGCTAAGATCACAGAAGTGAATTAACCTCCATGACAAATAAGGAGGTTCAAATTTCAAATTTAACTGATGTAGTTGGAAAGATTTCTGGGGATAAGGCAATCCTACTTGATACCAATTTGAATCTTAGCTCTAATGAGATAAATCAGGTGGAAGTTGCTGAGGATGATGTGTTGACAGTGGTAGATAGTTCACTTGATTCTACCTTCAAGGATGAGCTGGAATTGCAAAATGGCAAATCTACTGTGAGGAACTACTCTCTTATTTCTTAGAGCTAGCTTGTCTAGACCCTAACACTGGTGCACAAACTTTGGAAGCATGGAAGACACTTGGTAAGCTTTTAGCAAGCAAAGTGTATGTCCATGAAGGCTTATCATCCAAACCAAAAAATGTGGAAAGCATAGAAGAAGAAAAGTGTATGTTACTCGATCACATGCTGTGAAGATTAGGTTGAATTCACAACCCACCAACCAGCCTCAAACTCCAATTTGCCAATGAATAAGTTCCTCATTTGGAACATTAGGGGTCCATTAATCTCCTAATCTGTCACTTGCTTTGTATTAGCATAGTAAAGAGATTGATTAAGCACATACAAGATTTATATGATTTGTCTTATTGAAACCTTTGGTTGTATAAAGATAGCATTGATGCTTGTGCTTTCAAATTAGGGTTTCCAAGTTGCTTAAATAATCCAAATGGTAAGGTATGGTTATTTTGGACTTCCAACTTTAACATTACTTGTCTTTCAAACTCAGACCAATGTATTTATGTAAAAGTCATCTCATTGTTGCTTAAAAGAGATTGTGTGGCCTCTTTTCTATATGTGAAATCGACTAGTCAAGCCAGAAGAATCCTATGGAATGAATTGAGATCTTTTCAGACTTCTTCAATTCCTTGGTTTGCTGGAGGGACTTTAATATCACTTACTCTATAGATGAATACTTGGGGGCATCAACACAAGACATCCATGATATGGAGAAATTCAATTCTTATTTGGAGAATTATGGTCTGTTGAACTTGTACTTCACATCTAATAAGTACACTTGGCTAGGTAATAGGTGTTTGTGTTCTCTTAATTGGAAAAGACTAGATAGGGTGGTGTGTAACAATCTGCTCCAGGAGGACTATGATTTATTATCAATTGAACATCATTCAAAGACTTGCTCGAATCATTCACCTTTCATCCTATCTTGTGGTTCCTATGCTTTCTCTAGACCTAAACAATTTTGCTCCATGAATGTATGGACTCATCATCCTCCTTTCATGCAAGTGGTTAACACCAATTGGAATTTGCCTTGTAAGGGTTCCCCTTTGAGAAGACTAGTTGCCCAGCTGAAGAAATTAAAGGTTGAATTGAAAATTTGGAGTAAGTTGTCTATAGAGATGTTTTTTCTACTTCGAAGGTTGCTGAGCAGGGGGTCCAAAATAAGGAGGAAGTTCGTCAGTTCAGCCCTTCAGAAGCGTCTTTGGTGGAGCTTTCTCTAGCCAAAGCTAAATACTTACAAGCTTTAACTAATGAGAAATCTTTTTGGAGGTAAAAATCTAGGGTGAAATGGCTCAAGAAAGGAAAAGCACAATACCAGGTCTTTTTCATTCTAAAATGCAGGCTAAAAGGCATATGTTGTCTATTTCTAGGGTTAAAATCCAAGGACAATGGACAGACGACATTGCCAAAATTGAAGAGGAGGATGTGAGGTATTTTGAACACTTATCGTTAGCTAAAGAGGTGGTAGATGATGATAGCTTGTTGCAAGGCATACTACAGCTGATTAATGAGAAGGATAATGCATTCCTTGAGCTCCTTTGTCCTTGGGAGAGGTCAAGTAAGCAGTATTTGTTTTGTGTTCAGATAGTGCAACAAGTATAGATGATTATAATGGTGTTTTCTTCACCACTTGTTGGGACACTTGTAAGAAAGTAAATAACCAATAACGCAACGGAATTTAAAATTTTTTACTTTCCTACCACGGATCACCTTGATTAATCTATGTGTAGTACAAGAAAATTATAAAGATAATACCTTAAAATTACAGTAAAATATCCAATATATTTGGGACGTTGATCCACAAGCCGTAAGAAGTGTCCGACCTCTAATGGTATCCACACAGATAATTAAATCAAGAATCTTCACAAGATTGATTGACCCAAAACACGAAGTGCTAGCTCTACAATTATTTTTCCCTTCTTCAAAACGTGACTTTCATGTTTTTAATGAAACTTTTGTTTACGGCTTTTAATCAAATTGTCATACTAGTACTATCTATTATATGTATTAGCCATACATACACACACACACACACACACATATATATAAATGTCTTACATATAATATAATATATATAGTTCTAATATCTCAATTAAATTAGGTTTAGAGAATCACAATAATCCTAATCTGTTTGGGTTAAGGACATATGAATAAGTATAAAACCATTAGAACTTTGAATATGTGTTACATATTAGCTGCTAAGATTTATAACTTATTACAATTAAGCCCAAAAAGTTAATTTATCTCATAAATTAACCCATAAGTATCTTATACTTATCAAATCATTTTAATCTTGAATTAATTATCTTTAAGATTCTGTGTGACCCTTTAGGTTCCCAATCACGTTGGCAATAAGTATAAATTATAATCCTAAATTAATTACGATCAGATAAATTAAACACTTTCAATTAATTAATTTACACTTATAGATCAAGATTGGCTCTAACAAAGTATCATGACCACCTAAGTGTTAAGACATGTCAAAGTGGTTCGACATCACCCATTCGTGATTTAGTTCCTATGTAATTATTATCCTTTCACCAACTTATATATCGATTAATTCAAGAGTACAAATATAAAGCCAACTTTAATTGAATTAATCAATTTACTTATTTCTAAAATATAACTCACTTACAATAGAATTTAAGACACTCTTAATTTAATTTCCATTTTGCGCAAAGATTTTTGAATTGTTTTTTCAAGAAGTTGCCATATTGGGATATACACTCCCATTATATGGAGTGGTGAATCCTATATTGGCCATATCTTATCTTATCATGATCCATATTATACCCGAACTCTACAGTATGTGTGACTCTTAGTAATTAATAGTAACGACTAATAGAGTCAAAGTATAATAATATAAGCCAAGATAAACTCATGATCTCAAGTCAAATAATCATTACACTGCTATCACAAAGAAATTAATCCACTAGCAAATAATAATCAGTGTAGAATACTTTTAGTGAGTCAATCTGATGCACTTATTCGCAATAAGCATCTACATACAATTATGTGTTAATCTACCTGTGTTAAACACAACTATTAGGGATATTCATGAATAAAATATAATTACATCATAACTATTTATGATTTCGAATATATATATATATTATTCAAAAAATTCCATATTACAAAATATACATAAATATAAAAGTGTAATTCACTTCTAAAATAAATTGGCTTTAGGGTATACACTAGCAAACTCCCACTTGCACTAAAGCCAATCATTTATGTGCTTAAGATCGAATGAGTTAACATGATTCTCATGTTTATTCTGGTATAAGGCTTTAGTGAACGGATTAGGAATTTTAGCATTCGTAGGACGACCTTTTCTATCTTTACTTCATTTCTATCAATGATTTCTCTAATCAAATGAGAGCGTCGTAAAACATGTTTAGATCGCTGATGAGACCTGGGTTTCTTTACTTGTGCAATAGCTCCATTATTATCACAATACAAGAGTATAGGATCACTAATGGACGGAACCACTCCAAATTCAATCACAAACTTCCTGATCCAAACTGCCTCGTTTTCTACTTCTGAAGCTGCAACGTATTCGGCCTCTATTTTAGAATCAGCCGTGGTGTCTTGTTTGGAACTCTTCCAATTGACCGCACCACCACTAAGAGTAAATACCGGATTCCGACTTGATATCATTCTTGTCAGATTGAAAGCTAGCATCTGTGTATCCGTGAGCTGTCAATTCTTGCCCACCATAGATCAAGAATAAATCTTTAGTCCTTCTTAAGTACTTAAAAATATTCTTGATTGCAATCCAATGACCACTCCCTGGGTTAGATTGAAACCTACTCGTAACATTTAGAGCATAGGAGACACTCGGGTCTAGTACACAGTATAGCATACTTATAGAACCTATAGCCGAAGCATATGGGATTCTTTTCATACTACCTCTTTCGATATCTGTCTTAAGACACATGTCTTTTGAAAGGTACACACCATGAGACATTGGTAAGTAACCCTTCTTTGATTGATCCATGCTAAACCTCTTTAGCATCTTGTCTATGTACGCTGATTAAGTAAGACCAAGTAACTTCTTAGATCTATCTCTTTAGATCCTCATTCCCAGAATATAGGTTGCCTCTCCCAAATCTTTCATAGAAAAATTCCTAAACAACTATACATTTACACTTTGAAGCATGGGTATGTCGTTTCCTATCAACAATATGTCATCCACATAAAATATCAAGAAAACAATGGCACTTCCACTAACTTTATTGTATACACAAGGTTCATCCTCATTTTTGATAAAATCAAACTCTTTGATTGTGTCATCAAAACGGATATTCCAAATCCTAAAAGCTTGCTTTAGTCCATAAATAGACCTTTGTATATTGCACACTTTGTTAGGATCTATGGATGTAATCCCATAAAGTTGTATCATATACACCCCTTCCTGCAAATTCCCATTAAGGAATACAGTTTTTACATTTATTTGCCAAATCTCATAATCATAATATGCAGCTATTGCAAGTAAAATTTGAATGGATTTCAGCATTACAACTGGAAAGAAAGTTTCATCAAAGTTAACTCCTTATCTTTGTGTATAATCCTTTGGCACCCAATCGCGCCTTATAGGCAATCACATTACCATCCATGTCAATCTTTCTCTTAAAGATCCACTTGCATCTTATGGGTTTAATCCCTTTAGGTGGATCGACTAAGGTCCAAACCTTATTGTCGTACATGGAATCCATTTCAGACTTCATGGCTTGTAACCGCTTCTGAGAGTCTTTATCAGATAGTGTTTCTTCGAAAGATATAGGTTCGTCATTCGTAATGACTAATACATCATTGCACCCACTTACAAGAAACTCATATCTCTTTTGGAGTACAACGTATCCTAATAGTTTTGTGAAAAGCTTGTGTATCATTAGCTTCATCTTCTATCACATCATGATGTGATTGAACATCTTCTTCCACCTGTTGATCAATACCATATTGTGTTTCTTGAACTTTTTCAAGATATATTTTGCTCCCATTTGCCCTTTCAAGAATAAACTCTTTTTTCTAGAAAGATGACATATTTTGAGACAAACACCTTTTGCTCAATGGGATTATAGAAATAGTTTCCAAACATCTCCTTTGGATACCCCACAAATTGGTATTTATCTGATTTTGTTTCAAGTTTGTCAAATTCTACCCTCTTCACATAAGTAGGGCAACCCCAAGCCTTCAAGTATGAAAGTTTAGGTTTCTTTCCAAACCATGTCTCATACGGAGTGGAATCAACAACCTTTGATGGAACACAATTTAGTAAATGGGAGGCAGTATTAAGAACATAGCCCTAAAACGATTTTGGGAGATCTGCAAGACTCATCATTGATCGAAAGAGCTGTCCATATCCAATAGAGTTAGAGTACGTCTCTCAGATATGCCATTAAGTTGTGGTGTATAAGGAGGATTCCATTGAGGTAGAATCTCATTCTCCTTAAGATAATCTTGAAACTCTTAGTTTAAGTATTCCCCACCTCGATCAATCGAAGTATTTTAATACTTTTACCAAGTAATTTTTCAACTTCATTCCTGAATTCTTTCAACTTTTCAATGGTTTCGGAGTTATACTACATTAAGTATACATAACCATATCTAGAATGGTCATTCGTGAAGGTAATGAAGTATGAAAGCCTCCTCTAGCATAAATTGACATAGGACCACGAACATTAGTATGTATTAGCCCCAGTAATTCACTAGATCTATCACCTTTTCTAGTAAAAGATGATTTGGTCATTTTACCAAGTAAACAAGATTCATATATATTATATGATTCATAATCAAATGATCCCATATAACCATTATTGTGTAATTTGGTAATGCATTTCTCATTCATATGACCCAGTCTACACGTATAATATCTATGCCAAAGGAAGGATTGTTTCAAATAGATGTTTTGGACCTTTTTGGATTTATGTTGGGAATTGAATTTTCTATGTCTAGAATACACAAAACCATTGTATCAAAGCAGTAGTTCCATACACAATGTCATCATGTGAAAAAACAACATTTATTCTTTTGCATAATGACAAAACCATCAGTGTCTAAACACGAAATAGAAATAATATTTCTATTAAGAGATTGAACATAATAACAATCTTTAAGTTCTAAAACAAGACCACTAGGCAAAGAAAGATAATAAGTCCCTATAGCTAATGCATCAACAATTGCTCCATTTCCCACGCGCAGGTCTATTTCTCTCTTAGCCAACATTCTACTTCTCTTTAGTCCCTGCATATATTTACAAATATCATATGCTAATCGGGTATCTAATACCCAAGAATCTAATTTCGAAAGAAATATTGATCTCAATCATAAACATACCTGAAGTAGAAGCTTCTTTTGCTTCAAGGTATATATATAAGCCACTTGCAATTCCGTTTCCAGTGCCCTTCGTTTCCACAATGGTAACAATTACCCTTGCCCTTGTCCTTTTTGATCTCAAGTGTTGGTATTAACCCAGATTTGGCTTTCACAAAACCAACCTTGGATTTTTTCTTCTTCTTATTAGAAGAATCAACAACCATCACTTGTTTCCTTTCCTTTTTAATGGTTGTCTCGGCAGTTTTAAGCATGTTCAAAGTTCAACTTATTTATGTTATAGTTCATAATGAACTGTGAAAAGCTATTAGGCATAGATTGCAAGATCAATTCCACATTTAACTCATTATTTTGTTTAAATCGCAATCATTCTAATTTTCTAATTAGTTCGATCATCTTCAGTACATGAACCGCTAGTGAAATACCCTCTGCCATTTTACAATGGAATAGCTCTTTAAAGGTCTCATACCTCTCATTCCTTGACTCTTCATCAAACAACTGCTTGATATGAAGAATCATAGAATAAGCATCAATGTTATCATGTTGTTTACTACAATTCAGAACTTATAGCGGCCAACATGATACAAGAGGCAATATCATTGTCCTCTATGTGCTTAAGATAAGTATTCTGAACTGTTTCATCAGTATCATCTGTTGGGACATGGTGGAAATGCTGTCACAGGCACCCAAAATTAAATAATCTCCCAATAAAAACAAAGTAGTGGTGAGTCAAGTTTGTCTCACAGAGAACAGAGTTTATTCTTGTGTTAAACGGAAAAAAGAGGTTTTCTTGAATGCTTTTGAACTAAAAATTAAAACAGTATGTAAGGAAATTCTTGATTTCGGTCATATCCATCATGGCAATTTCACTAGATAAAAACCCTAGATAAAACTAGAAAATAAAGTGTCGACACTTTTTCTCTCACCCTACATGGGGTATTTATAACGAGTACTTAGGGTTACAATTAAAGTCTATGGATAAAAACGTGAAATTGGTTGAAAAAGAGTCCAACCGGGTGAAGAAATCTACCAAAAATTCAAAAATACACAATACTACTGTTTCGGGCTCACATGCGCTGCATTTTTTGGGCACATGTGCAGCCTAAGCAGAGCTGGAAATTCCTCCTCTGGTCACAGCACATATACGCTACACCTTCCCAACGCATGTGCACTAGACCATCACTTTTGATTTCGATTTTGACCCTGATTCAGACCGAATTTGGCAAAACGCAAAACATGAAAGTTGTAGCTCTATATATTTTCTTTCTAAAACATCTTAAATCACCTCAACTGGGGCTTAGATATGAAAGTTATGCCGAATCTACCAAACTATGTCAAAATCGCTCCTTGCAGGTGCACATTTTCCAACTTTGCAATTTTGAACAAGATGCCTATAGAATCTCGGAAAACTCAAAACATTAAAGTTGTAGAACTCTGAAATATTTTTCCAAATCATGCAAAATCATCTCAATTGGAGCTAGGACTCGAAAGTTATTCTTGAAATGTGAAAGAGCATCCAAAATGGCTTCATACTCATGCATATTCTGCCCTTAGCATTTTCTTTCATCCTTTTCATATTTTTCAGCTCTTTTTCACTTTAACCCTACAAAAACTAAGAATGACCAAATTAAACTCAACAATAACTCAAATATTTCTTACAACACATAAAAACTTGATAATTGACACATAAAATATAGCACAATTATGAACTTATCAAATTATCCCACACTTAGCCTTTGATCGTACTCGATCAAACATAGAATTAAAACATTTAAGCTTAACACATTCCACTCAACATATTCCTTCAAATATCCACATAACTAATCAATAATCAATCCACCAATCAGAGTAGTCCAAGAACCCAAAGAACTCAAATGCCAATAAAAACCAAAACACGAAATTTGTGTGTATGTGTGTATAGACATTCAAAAAACTTAGATTTGAAAATATCTAGATTAAATCATGAAGACCCTCAAAAAAAATTTAAACACCCCATAGCTCACTCTTCTTACACCCCTTCACTAATCAAGACAACCGATTTTGTTTAAATTCGGTAGGAATTTTATATGCTCGAACTATAGGTTAGGATATTTGTTAGCCAAAGAAGAGAGAGGATACAGCAAATAAGAACAAGAGCTTTATAGTAATGGTTGCCACACATTAAAATACAACTTTTCTTCACATGCGGAATAACATACATCCACAACCCCACACTTGAGTAACAAACACCTATGAAAAATTCCAAACAACTAAAAAGCATATAAGTTCCCCATCCTCGAATTCGCCAATCATGCCAACCTCTCTTTGGACATACATCATCACATCATTATTCTATTTTTATGCCCGCTCATAGTACAGATACCAGTGGTAGGCACTACCCGCAATATATAAACACGCACTATGAGTGTTAGGCACTACCTATAAATATCAAAAACTCCCATTATTATTTTTCTCTTCAACAATTTTTTCCAATACCCCATTTCGCTACATAAATGTACATCACTAACTTTTCACAAGCTTCCACCTTATATCCCCCTTCATATAATGTGCACCATAAAGCTCTTAAAGGGCATAATAACTCAGGATAAAACATTTAAAAGAACCATTAAGCTCAATAAGGGTAGGTAAATTAAGTATAAGTGAAAGAAGGTGAATGATGTTTCTCTTCACAAGATTAAGGCTCAAATAAGATATTTAGAAATAAATTGTTAAAATGATTGGCTAGAAAGGCTCAACAAACGACAAAGGCACTACCCTCATTTGAAAACTAAATCAAGTCGTCTACCAATTAATTTTGAAAATGTAATAAATAAAGCTTTTGGGATGCAACATAATTGAGTTTTCACATTAAATTTCTCTAAATATCCCAAATCAAAAATTAATGTATGACTTAGTGCTTAGAAATCTTGACAATATTACCACCGACTACTCATTCATGCGTGGTTCAATTAATGATTTATTATGTAAACAAATGGAGAAAAATACGTTAAGCAAAAGCTTTCAAAAATTTTAAAAAATGGTCAATTAGTCCACAAAATTTTTCAAAAATTTTGACCAATTCTCAGATCAAAGAAAAAGCACTCAAAATATATTGTAGCAAAATCGAGCAAAATACACCAAACAACCTAAAAATCCAAATAACTTACCCACCCCATACTTAAAAATAAGCATTGTCCTCAATGCAAAAATAAAAGCATAAAATGGGAAAAAGAAAAGCTTCTCCAGATTTAATTCGTGTTTGGAGCAGTATCTGCTATAAATATCTACTTGTTGTAATGAGAGCTGGAGTAGACACTAAACAAAACAGAACAAAAAAAATAATTACCTTGAGACAATAAGAAAAACAAGAAAATTGTAGAAAAGAATCCTACAATTATCAAGAAAAAACTTATTCCCTTAAGAGAATACACAACAGAAATAAACGAAATCACCAAAATGACAATGAAACCAAAAATATCTAATTAGTAAAAACATCTAAAACTAAAAAAAAAAAAAAAAACCAAAAATAAGAACTCGAAAACAAACGGAATAAAATTTAAATGGACACGGGTTGCCTCCCATGCAGCGCTCCTTTATAGTCAATAGCTTGACTGAAGTGAACAAAATGGTCAGAATAACCATCTCTATTAGGGGAAAGAGAGCTCAATAATTGTTAGCGATCGTGCATAGGTGCTCTCCTTATAATTGCTCGTCATATACTTATCATCAATCTCCTTCTTGACTCCATCAGTTATAAACTCAACTTTGACCCCATTGTCGTCTATGTAAACCAACTTAACCTCTTCCTCATGACCCTTAAGAGATTCGATGATATTGAACTCTATACGAGCCACATTATGATCTTCAACTCTTAAGGTCGATCCATAACGGAATATGGGGTACAATGGCACCATAATGCAATCCCTATTAATAGCCAAGTGGTGATCCTTCATAGTAGTTAGAATCTCTTGTGTTCTAAAACCATGATTGGCTCTTGCTCTGCAAGGTCTTGAGGCATTGAAATCAGAGGCGATGAACTAGAGGCACCCTCAATAGGCTTGTCGACTACTAATCCCATATCTAGTTCTTGCTCTTTTTCTTCATCTTCTCCACCCTCAATTATCTTGAGATTCTAGTCTACTTATGGAAGAATTCAGTTGAATTAGTTAATGCTCCAAACTTTGCAAACTGTCTCTTGTTTCCTGTTGAAATTGCAAAGTATTAGCAGCTAAAGAATGAATTAATTCTTCCAAAGACTTACCAGGTTGGGTATAAGGTTGTTGTGGTGGAACTGGTTGTATATAGTAAAAATCTTGTTATGGATAACCAAACTCAGGATAATCTATCCATCCTTGATTGTACTTGTAGGTGTAGGGGTCATACCAAGTTTGTGGTGGTAATTGCTCGATAATGAAATCGGAACAATAAATCTCATACGAATTGGTAAATATGATGGAAATAAAAAAGAGATCAAATAATTAGTATGCACAGTTAAATACAAAAATTTAAAGCACAAAAATAAATTAAATCGTTCCCCGGCAACAACGCCAAAATTTTGGTGGAAATGCTGTCGTAGGCACCCAAAATTAAACAATCTCTCAATAAAAGTGTAGTAGTGGTGAGTCAACGGGTTCGTCCCACAAAGAATGGAGTTTATTCTTGTGCTAAACAAAAAATGGGGTTTTCTTGAATGCTTTTGAACTAAAAATTAAAATAGTAAAATAACTAAGAGAATTCGATGTAAAGAAATTTTTGGTATCGGTCATATCTCATCATGCAATTTCACTGTCGATCATTGACACATCAAGATAATTCAATTTTAGATCAAGTCATTAACAGAAGACCGAATTCCAATTCAAAATTGATTATTATTTCTTTAAAAGTTGGCTAATTTTCAACACTCGATCTAATTAACTCTAACGATTAATTTAATCCAGACATGCGCTAAAGATCAATTAATAGAAGAATTAAAATCAACAAGAACAATTAGGCTAATTAAACATAAACACACGTGGTTATGCCAATTAGTTGATTAATTTCCCTAAATTCAATAACACTAATCGAGTAATTATCAAATTTTGTTGCTTCACAGATTAAATTAAGCACACGCGGTTAAAACAATCTAGCAGTACGTTTAAGATTAATTCCAATAACTTATTATTCTGCAGCAATAATAAGTTAAAAAGAACAGTCATAAATTTAATTGCAAAAAAATAATCAATACTTGACATATAATTGAATAAGTTCAAGAACAAAAAGTCTCACAACAAAGTAGAATTGACCATGGCTTCAAATCTCTCGACCAAGAAAATGGTTTAGGCACTAAGTGCCATAGAAGAGTGAACAATAATTTTCTACTACTGAAAATCCTAGATAAAACTAGATCTTAAAGTGTCGATGTTTTTTCTGTTAACCTACATGGGGTATTTATAATGAGTACTTCGGGTTACAATTAAGGTCTACGGATAAGAACGTGAAATCGGGTGAAAAAAAGAGTCCAATTGGGTGATGAAATCTACCAAAACCCAAAAGTACGCAATACTGATGTTTCAGGCTCATGTACGCCCTAGGCAGAGTTGGAAATTCCTCCTCTGGTCACAGCGCACACGCATTGTACCTTCCCAGCGCATGTGCGCTGGACTATCACGTCTCATTCGACTTCGATTTTGACCCTGATGTAGATAGAATTTGGAAAACTCAAAACATGAAAGTTGTAGCTCTATGTCTTATCTTTCGAAAACATTTTAAATCACCTGAATTGGTACTCCGAGAGGAATGGTATGCTGAATCTACCAAACTGTGTTTAAAATCGGTTCTCGTAGGTGCATATTTTTTAACTTTGCAATTTTCAACAAGATGCCTATAGAACTTGGAAAACTCAAAACATTAAAGTTGTATAACTCTGAAATAGCTTTCCAAATCATCCAAATCATCTCAATCGAAGCTTGGACTCGAAAGTTATTCTTGAAATACGAAACAACATCCAAAATGGCTTCATACTCATGCATGTTCTGCCCTTAGCATTTTCTTTCATCTTTTTCATCTTTTCAGCTCTTTTTCACTTTAACCCTACAAAAACTAAGAATAACCAAATTAAGCTGAATAATAACTCAAATCTTGCTTACAACACATAAAAACGTGGTAATTGACACATAAAATTATATAGCACAATTATGAATTTATTAGGACATCTGGAATAGGTTGATCAAGAACATAGCCAATTTTCTCATGTTTAAGAACAATTCTCAAGTTACGATGCTAGTCTAGAAAATTTGGCCTAGTGAGTTTGTTTTCATATAAAATGTGACGTAAATTGACATTGCTACTCATATTCTACAACATATAAATAAAGATAGTATAAGAGATTTGTTATTCATGTTGAGTTTATAAACCAAAATATAATATGAACTTCTTTTAATTTGGTTTTGCTCCCACTATTTTAATTCAAATCTATAAACCTCACTTATTGATTCTGGAGCTATCACATAACCTCTAGTGGGCTAGGATCCCATCTAATTATTTTGACCTTGGGTGTACCAAACAAACCAAAATAATTTCGTAGGGGGGGTAACTCTTATCAATTACAACACTTTGTAATTCCTAGATTGTTAGGTATGAACTCTTTGTAGCTCATTTTATGTGACTCATAACCGTTGCCTCAAAGACATTGGTCACATAGCCTTGAGTAAGTTTAGCAAATTATATGCCTCAGTTAAGTCATACCCATTATACAGAGATCTCATCTCATAGCTTAAACATATTCAATGTAGAGTAACCTTGAATTAACCCAACAAATTAAATCTAAGAAGTCTCGTTTGTTGCTATAATAATGGAAGGTAACTTATTTATTGACTTAATATTAATTTGAGGGATTTTCTTTTATTTATTTTATTAGGTCTCATCAAAATTACATGCAATATTATCATATCAATATATAATAAATAAAACATGCATAAAACCATGGATGATTATGGACTTTTACTAATCTAGTTTCCTTGAGTCACAAAGGAAACAAGGAGGTCAAATCCTAAAGGTAATCTTCAATTCTTGAAAATTTCCTTTGAGGTTGTACCTTTGCGCCATCTCCATCATCTTGTACATTACAAATGTAATTCTGTCTAAACATTTTAGATATTCAATCCTATCCTTAACCTACTTCTATATACATTACATGATTGAGTGGTCAAAAAATCTCGACTTGTATTCGAGGGGATTAAGATGAGAAAAGAATAACATTAAATATAATAGAGAAAGGCAGGACATACAGGCTCTATTTTAAAAATTTACAACCATTGAATTTGAACTAAATAAATCAAACACAATCACATTGGTCTTAAATCCATAATCATCCATCATGCTATTATGTAATTCAATAATTAAATAAAGGCACAAACCCGTATTTAGTATCTAATCATGAATCACTATACATTATAATTTCAATCCCATTGAAATTATCAATTTTTGAATTATTTATGAAAATATTTTATGGAGAAAAATTATTATTTTCCAATCTCATTAGAAAATAATACTTTAAATAATAGAATTTAAAAATTATATTAGAAACAATTTCTAAAAAGTTTTTGAACATTTATTAAATTTCAATCTCATTGAAAAATAATAAATTTCTAAAATTCAAACAAATTACTTCTAATCTTATTAGAATTAAATAAATATTTTCAAAGGTTTTCATAGATTTCTAAATTTTAATCAAATTAAAATAAAGAAAATTTCTAAAGATTAACAATTAATTTTAAACAACAATTGTCAAAAATTAATTGGTGGTTTCAAAAATCAAAATTTAGGAAAACCTATAATATGAAAATATTAAATAAGTGTCGCTAAAAATAATTTAACTCATTAAATATTTTAGCGACAAACATAAGTTTCACTATAGGTGACAATTAATTAAAATAATATGCAATCAAGATGATGTCATCAAGATGATATCATCTTGATTTGCTAAAACCGTGAATCATATTCATGGTTACTTGAACAATGTTCATATTGTTGAGCCATATAATCCTTGTAGGTTTAGCCGTCAGTTTGGCTTTTGTCAAGATGTTCCTTACAACTTGAGAGAAAAGCTCCCTCCTTATTTATTGTTGCACACAGTGCAATTGTGGGAATCCTCCACTCGTGTGGCAACACCATCTAAGATAACTCTACCGGCTCAAAAAAGAAGCTTTTTTGTAGATTACAAAAGATTGTCAACATTGGTGGTCAAGTAGATCGAATGAAACTCCTAAACACACCATCAAGATTAATTTGAAAAAGAGAAAGAGCATTGAGCCATGTGAACATTTGACATCTATGGGTGATGTGGCTATTCATTCTTCACATGAGCACAAGTCAACCAAAAGGAGTAGTTCTCAAAATCGTTCTTTTGTGCCTCATGAGACAAGAAATGGAGATACTTTTGAAACTTCAATCAAGACCCTCAACGATGCAAGGGAGACGATTACCAAAGATTTACATAAAGAAACCGAGGTCATACCTACTCAAAAGTCAAAGGGCAACTTGAGGAAAAGAGAGGTGAATGCACCAAATGAGGAACAACCATTGAAAGTGGTGGTAGCTGTGTCAACAAATGGAGGAAAAACACCACTAGTCACTCTCTCACCCCAAGCTCTTAATGCGATACTTGGAGACTCATCATGCCACAACATTTGTGACAAGGAAGAGTCAAGTGAAAGCACTTGATCATCCGGTCGTGATCGCCCTTGGAATCGACCAAAGAAAGGAAATAAAGGAAACAGTGCACGATACTTGGATATGGCTATCATCGATTTAGAAGCACTCACTCGAGGTGCACCAAGCTCAATAATACCATTGGAGAAACTTGCTTAATATGTTGTTGTTTCATTTAATACCTTTTGCTCTCATGCTCCATTTTTTTTTCCTTAATATTGATATCGACCCTATAATTTTCCTCTCATTTCATTTTTTTTATTCTCTCTTTTCAGTTTGATGATCATGAGTAACGAGCAGACCTTGTAGATGACACTCTTGAAGAAATGGAGGTTTCAGTGAACGGGCCTAGAAAATTTGATGTTTTCAGCAATGTTGTTCATACTTCTTCAAATGCCAATCTTACCAAGAACCTTGATGATGGGGAAAATGATGTTGCGAATAGTCAAGCTATGACTCAAATAGAAAACACTATCATGACATGGAGGACTTCACCCATTCCAACTACTTTACTAAAGTAAGTCAGTCACTCAAGACCTTTAAACCTCCAACTTGGCCATTGCCGTCAACTGTATCCGAGTTTCATTCGGAAGAAGTTATCTCAAACTGTCAACGAGAGTATGTATCCATGTTATGGAGGAATCATAATTAGAAAATTTCAAAGACTTTGATTAGAAACTATGTCCTCTCTAAACAAACATGCAACAAGGTTTATACACATCTAGATGGGGAGCAAAATAGACATCTTGGCTTTGCATCTAATAAAGACATATTCTTTGAGAATATAGAGACATATAACTCTATCAAGGCATCACTTGATGGAAAGATGCTCAAGAATCCTATGAAGGACTTCTCTCAACTACCCAACAAAACCTGCACACCATTGAGATACAAGAACAAGAGCAGAGGAAGAGTTTAGAAGACTTAGAAGCACAAAAACACAACTTAGGAACAAGGAAGCAGAGTTGAAAGAGCAACCTGAACAACTAAGTGCTCAGAGGGAGGAAAAAACCTTGTTTCTTAATCAAAGAACCAAGAAAGCCTTAAGAAGACTCACGTTGAAGTCACCAGACTGAGAGAGAGATCTAAAAGATAGAGAACATTCCACGCCTATCTGAAGAAGATGTGAAGGTTTTAGGCAAAATGGAGCGTCTGCTTGAAGAGGATCAAAATAACCTTGCAAGCTTTCAATTTTTCAAATAGCTCTTTTATTTATTTATTTATTGAAGCAATTTTATTTTGGACAAGTAGGAAATGATTAGTCTTGACATGTTTCCACTTTGGCATTGCCGATGTAATAAAGATCATTTACATGGAATAAAAATGCCCTTTTGTTCAAATACACGTGTATCTTTTTCTTTTTCTTTTTTCTTTTTAGTAACTTTGTTGACAACTAACGCACCAACTACCTAAGCCAAAATGGAATTTTGATGTTAAAGTGACTGAACTTGGAAGTGACTTTCAAGCTGCCTACGTATATGTGTAAAGGACGGAATCAAGTCATCACGTAGTTCAAAAGACTTTAATGTCGTCTACAGTTTTAACTCATGCGGGCCAGGAGTGTCTTTTTTTTTTTCTTTTTGCCTGTGAAGCCTCCAATGAGGTTTTCAACCTAGCAGACTTTTTTTTTTTTTTTTGAATGCCATTCACAGTTTATACTCATGTGGGCCAGGAGTGTTTGCTGAGTCAACCTTCAAGCATGAAACCGCTTTAAGAACTTTCCGTTGATCAGACCAATCTTAATGCTATCCTTATCTACCAGTTTGTGCGCACCATGAGAGTAAACTTCTTGAACCACATGAGGCCCATCCCATTTTGAGGTGAATTTGTTTCCCATGCGACGATTGGTGACAATTGGCCTTCTTATTGTAAGAACCAAGTCTCTAACTTGAAAAGTTCGCGACCACACTTTCTTGTTGAATGCCTTGGACATTTGAGCTTGGTAACACTCAAGTTGCTATTGAGCTTGCAACCTCTTCTTATCAAGAGCTTCTAGTTCTTCCAATCGCAAACGAGCACTGTCTTCAGCTGTGAGACCTTCTTGAATTGAAATTCTCAAAGATGGTATTTGACACTCCAATGGTAATACTAGCTTCAACTCCATAGACAAGCGAATATGGCGTGGCTTGTGTAGGAGTCCTGAAAATTGTCCTATAGGCCCAAATCGCTTCACCGATCCTATCATGCCAATTTTTCTTGGATTTAGATACCACTTTCTTTGGTAAATTGCATAAAGTCTTGTTGAAAGCTTCTGCCAAGCCATTCGCTGGTGCATTGTACATTGAAGAATTGTGCAGCTTGAATTTGAATTGGGAACACAATTAGTTCATCAAACTATTGTAGAACGACTTTCCATTATCTGTGATGATGTATTGAGGAACACCAAACCTAAAGATGATAGAGGTCTTGATGAAAGCGACAACATTCTCCTTCTTTACTTCTTTCAACGGAATGGCTTCTGCCCACTTAGAGAAATAATCTATCGTCGCAAGATGTAAATATGGCCTAGCGAAGATTTAGGTAATGGACCAACCACATCTAGACCCTATGCATCGTGTAAAAGGCCATGAAGCTACAGTAGGATGTAACGGCTCTGGCGGTTGATGAATCAAATTTGCATGAAGTTGACAAGCCTCACATCTTCTTGCTTAATTTAGGCAGTCTTTTACCATAGTCGACCAATAGTAGCCCATTCTCATAATTCAAAAGTGAAGTTTTGGCCTAGATTGATGTGCTCGACAGATACCTGAGTGTGCTTCCTCCATGACCTCCATAGTCTCTACCCCATGCAAACAACGTTGGAAGTTCTCTTCATAAGATCGACGATACAATGTATCCTTGTAAAGCATGAATTTGGGGGATCGATGCCGAATTTCAGTTCGATGTCGGAGATTTTTCGGTAACTTTCCATGCTTCAAATAATCAATTAACTATTGTCTCCAGTCATTTTCATCAATTTCAGAAATTGAGATTACGCTTGCCTCTTCTATGAAGTACACCGGTAAAGATGGGACAATCCATTTGCAGCAAACGGCAACATTGACTTTTTCATCATCAGATAATCGCTAGGGTTGTTGCTAGATTTTCTAGAGCATCTGCCATGCGATTGTCTTTTCTAGGAACATGCTCTAAAGATATACTTTTGAATCATCCCATCAATTGGGTAGCATAATGAAAGTAAGGAAGCAAGTCATCTTTCTTCACATTATATTGTTTCAATACTTGACTTACTACTAATTTAGAGTCTCCGAACACCTCAAGCTCTAGAATGTTCATTTCTACTACCATTTGAAGCCCGATGATCAAGGCTTGATATTCAGCCACATTGTTAGAACATAACTCAGTCAGCACCACCAAAAATGGAAGAATAAATCTTTCTAGTGAAACAAACACAATTCCTGCCCCCGCTCCAGTTGATCTAGTTGCACCATCAAAGAACATCATCCAAGGCGGTAGAACTTCTATGACAAAAACGTCCTCATTAGGAAAATCATTAGAGAGTTCCCATTCAGCAGGAATAGGGTGGTCAGCGAGAAAATTAGCTAACGCCTGTCCTTCAACAACTTTGAAGGTCACTGAGACACGTAAATGATTTTGTATTGATTGAATATGATGGACCACCGTGCAAGACGTCCAGAAAGTACAGGCTTTGACATAACAAACTTTACTGGATCTACTCGCGAGATTAAATTAACAGTATATGCTTCAAAATAATGCTTTAACTTCTTAATTGTATAGAACAGGGCTAAGCACATATTTTTGATAGGGGAATACTTGATCTCATTCTTAGTTAGTGAACGACTTAGGTAACACAATGCTCTTTCCTTTCCTTTTTCATTCTCTTGTGCCAAGAGTGCACCTATAGACTTTTCATGTGCCGAAATATATAGGATTAAAGGTTTTCCTAGAATAGGAGCTCCAAGTACAGGTGGGTTCAAAAGGTACTTCTTGATGCTCTCAAAGGCATTTTTGCAAGACTTGTCCCATCTAAACTCGCTATCTTTCCTTAACAAATGATTGAATGGTTGACAATGACCAGCGAGATTAAAGATAAATCTTTGAATGAAACTAGATTCCCTTGTGAAGGCTCCTTAGTTCTTGCAAATTTCTCAATTCAGACATCCATTGTATAGCATTAATCTTGCTTGGATCCACCTCTACACCACTGTGTCGAACAACAAATCCAAGAAATTTGCCAGAAGAAACGCTGAATGCACATTTGAGAGGATTCAACTTTAAATTGTACCTCCTCAATCGCTCGAACACAATTCAAAAATCTTCTAAATGATTTGCCTTTTTCATAGATTTGACAACCAAGTCATCTACATAACACTCGACCCTCTTATGTAACATGTCATCAAAGATATTCTACATGGCCCTTTGGTATGTGGCACCTGCATTTTTTAAACCAAAGGGCATCACCTTATTACAGTATATCCCCTCAAGAGTGCGAAAAGCTGTACATTCTTCATTCTTTGGTGCCATTCTGATTTGATTATACCTAGACGATCCATCCATGAAAGACAAGACTTCATATCTAGTGGTAGCGTCAACCATGAGTCAATGATAGGCAAAGGAAAGTCATACTTTTGGGCATGCTTTATTTAAGTCTCAAAAGTCAATGTAAATGCAAATTTGACCATTCTTCTTCTTAACAGGCACGATACTCGATATCCATGTCGGATATTTAACTTCATGAATGAATCCAACTTCGATGAGCTTATTTACTTCGGCTTCAATACGAGTAATCAGGTCAGGTCGAAACATGGATTGTGCTTATTTTATCGATTGAGCACCATGTTTAATTCCAAGGCAGTGAACTGCGACCTTTGGGTCTAATCCGGGCATTTCTTTATATGTCCATGCAAAAACATCTTTGTATTCCAGAAGCATGTCAAAGTTGTCATTCTCTTCATTGGAATTCAAAAATGCACTAATAAAGATTGGACGTGGGTCATCTGGAGTTCTCAAGATTTAATTCTTTGAGATCATCAATTGTTGCTTGCCCTCCATCCTCTAGTTGCGGAGGTGCATCTTCAATCCAGTCTCTTTGACTAACAGTAGGATCTTCTTCCACTGAGATATGATGTAAGCTTGTTACCACTTCTTCTTTATCATCTTCCCCAACAGGACCAGTATGAATAATTGTCCGCCGTTTAAGTATCAAAGAACCTTCAGTAAGAATTTCCCATGTTTGTTGGCACTTTATGCGTGACGGGACAACACTCCAGATTTTTTTATCATCCGCATCCTTTAGGAAACTTTCACTATCAGAGTCACGACATCTTTTCCCTAGTAAAGTTGACTTTCTTGTCCCTAGTCGATCAAATGCAGAACCTAGTCTGTTAAAAAATTACTTGCGAGAGCCATTACTGCTGCCACTTTGAAGTCGTGAATGAGGCCCCAATCTTTTAAATACCGAAGAATGTGAAAATAGTTCTCCAATGCGATCAAAGGTAGATACTCGAGCTTGTGACTTCTTTTGCATGTTAGTTTCATTGTTTTCTTCTTCAACAGCAATGTGTTGGGTATCAGCTGCATTTCTTCTCTTCTTGATAGATATCCTTACAGGCTCATTTGGTACAAATCCCACTCCCGATCTAGTAGGAGATCAACAAGGTATCCTTGTTCCCTCAATTTTTTTTGGGTTTCATTGAGTCCATGAATCCTTTCACCATTACCTCCGGCACTAGTTCACCAAATTTTACAAGGCTAGAGAAATTATATCCAGACTTCTTAAGTAATTTGTAATCCTTAGCATCAAAATTCCCTTGAACACTTCTACAGGGAGGTGACCCCGTCATAACGGCTGAGATTTTTGTGAGGGAATGTGTACACAATTTTGACAGATCACTTGAGTAACCTTTTCTTGGACAAAGGGAGATTGACCTTCTTTTTGTTTCAATCGAGGTACGTACTGAAAGACATGAGAAACTATTGTAGATTCAACTTTCTCTTTTCCTTTTTGAGGCGTTGAGGCAATTCCAATGCCTGCAAGTTTCTCCACGCATCTATCCAAGGTAATAGATACTTCGTCTGACTTTTCTTTTGTGTCGCCACCTTGAATCTGGCGTTCCTTTGAAGCAAGGCCTCTCTTTTATTGTTGTAGTCGAGCCCATACAATTTTTCATCAGTAAAATGTGACTCTACTTCCGTGAATGGTTTGATGTCAGCACAAACCTTCTCCACAATTCCATTTCTCATGTATTTAAAACATTGGTGAAGAGTCGATGGTACCACCCTATTTTCATGCACCCAAGGCCTCCCTAGCAACAAATTGTAGGATGTCCTCGCATCTATCACATGGAAGAGAGTACTAGCCTTTAATTCACCGATGATCAAGTCTAGATGAATCATCCCAATTGCTCGTTGGCTTTCCTGATTGAAGCCTTGGATCGTCAAGCGACTTGCAGACAGGTCATCGAATGAAATACCAAGTTTTTTCATAGTTGACTTTG
The DNA here is from genome assembly GCA_025175665.1 of Cinchona pubescens. Classification (NCBI taxonomy): domain Eukaryota; kingdom Viridiplantae; phylum Streptophyta; class Magnoliopsida; order Gentianales; family Rubiaceae; genus Cinchona; species Cinchona pubescens. Next base: position 234,449 of record JANKKI010000500.1, read on the forward strand.
GCATGATGTTGATAGCAGAACCACCATCGATGAGTACGCGATTTACCTTTTGCTCCGTGATGAAACCCAAGATGAAAAGAGGATGATTATGTGACATCTGTCCTAGCAAAAGATCTTCGTCGGTAAAAGTAATGGTTGCACAATTCACTTTTGGACATCTACTCCTTTGGAATAGGTTCTTTATTTGTTACTATCAATGCCGTCCCATTCTTGAAGAAAGTCTTTATGTGTATCCTAGCCTCTTCGGAAGTTCGAACAAGCTATGAATAATTGATTCTAGTGAAGATGGATCCAATTCCACAGAAGAGCCATCATCTTTTGTCAGCTTTGCCAGAATCTCAACTTTTTCGGTCACATCCTTGTCCTCAATTTCTATTGAAGACGTCATATTGACATTTTTTACTTGGTCTTCCCTCAAGAACCCTTCTGGAAAATATTCTCCAAGTGTGATTGGCACATGCCCTCTTTGAGTATTCTGATCACCTTTCTTCAAAGAGGTCTTAATACGAACCATAGAATGTTAGTGCCGAGGTAGCCAATTTTTTTAGAGTTGTCTACAAAGGCGGTGCTTGTTTTAAGTAGGACTTTGTCGTCCCTTCCTTCTCTTAGTGACAAGAATCCATACTCCTTCTTCTTGGGTATTTGGATCAGAATTCCTCACACATTTGCATCTCTTGACCTCTCCGTACCTAGGCAAACTCGAACCGGTTCGAGGCTCTTGAATTGTAATAGAGTTGTTGCCATATGAAAATGAGATATTGTAGGACTGTCCGTTGACGGAGTGTCAGGTCTTTTGGGTTAAAAAACGGCATTTTCAAGGTTTGATCCAGCTACATCTTCTATGTCGAGGATAATCCTTCCCTCTCTAGCCAATCTCATAATTTTGTCTTTAAGAACGAAACATTTTTCTACTAGATGGCTGACTATCCGATGGTATTTGCAACACTTCGGATCATAAACCTTTCCCACCTCTTCGAAGCGTTTCGACTCAGGTAACTCAATCAGCTTCTTTTTTAACAATCTTCCAGGATATCGGATACATCTGAGTCGGAAAAAAGATATTGCTTTTCTTTCATTTTCTTCAACGTTGCTCGCTGTCTATTGACTTGGGGTCGCGGCTCACTATTCTTGTTAACTTTGCCCTTGTCATTTGAAGAGATTCTAATTGGGGTTGCTGGTATTCACCATCATAGACTCTTTGTTATTTCTGTTCTTTATAAACTTTTCTATTTTCTTCACGTCTTTCTTCTCATTTTTTTGCTCTTCAATTGGGACATTCTTTCCATGATTAGCAATGCTTAACTCCAAGTCATGCGCTTTAGTCACCAATTTATCGAAAGTCGCAGGTTGGATCCCTTGAAGAATATAGGATAGCCCCTAATGCATAACTTGTATGCACATTTCAATAGTAGAAGCCTCGGATAGTCTGTCTTTGCAGTTAAGGCACAGAGTGTGCAAATGATCAATGTAGTGGATAACTGCTTCGTTCTTCCACTGCCTTGCTTTAGTAAGTTTTGTCATACTAACGGTTCGGCCCGTGCTATAGAGACGGTTCAAAAACTCGCGCTCCATTTGTTCCCAGCTATCAATTAACTCAGGCTCTAAGTTCGTGTACCAGTCAAAAGCATTACCCTTCAAGGATCTAACAAACTATTTTACAAGCAGGTCACCTTTAGTTCTAGCATAGTTTCTATTACACGTCTCTATGAAGTGTGCAATATGTTGCTTCGGGTTGCCTTTTCCATCGAACTACTGGAATTTTGGAGGTTGGTAATTAAATGGCATCCTTAGACTATTGATCCTTTTTGTACGAGGTTTAGAATAAAGAATAGATGATTGTGACGGGCCACCAAATTGAGCTCTCACGGAAGTAGCTATAATGTCCTGAAGTTGTTTGACTGAAAGAGAAGCTATAGACATGGGTTGTTCATCATCTTGAAAAGAAGCAGATCTGCGGGAATTTTCTTCAACATTTTTACCTTTGACGATCGAGTTGTCAATATTTTTGTGGCTAGACTCTCCTCCACTGAAAATTTCTAACTTGTTCATCAACTTTGCAATTTGCAGATCTTTCTCTTCAACAATTTTTTTCAAATCATCAATTGTCTTGGACACATCACTTACTTGTTCTTCCAGGTGTGAAGCATTCGTCACCATGGATGGCATAACGTTAGATTGTTCAAAAGTGATGCCTATGTTAGAGTTGATCCTACGCAGATTTCCATTTGGTGCCTTGGAACTTGGAAGATTAACTGCAAACAAATCCGAAACGTGGCCCCCAGAAGAGGATCCATCACACATACCATGGAAGCCTTCCTTTGTAGTGAATTGGCTAGATGCAAGTGGCTCCAATGAGATTGCATAGCGCCGTTCACTTGTATCCATACTTGCAATTTTTTGTTGGACTATCTTAGTAGCGAGTGCTTTAACTTTAGCGCGGTTCATTGGTCTAAAGTATAACTCTGCAAAAGAAGTTTCGGACGAGATGTTATCCTGGGTAGACTGATTTCCTTGTGCAACCATGAAACTTTAAGGGAAGAAATGAAAGGCAGAATTGGTCCCACTGGGCGTGCCAAAAATTTGTTCACACAAATTTTGAAGTATGGAAAGATACTGAAAATCAGGAACAAAAAATAAGAATCAATTTAATTAATTTAAAAGTACGCAACTCTGATTTTGTATATTTCTTTTTTTACAAAAAAAAAAGAAGAAAAATACTCCCTTGATTCTCGCTCCTTTGGATTGCGGATCTAAGGACGATGGATCTTCTTGCAGCAATTTAGTGACCGGAAGAAAATTTGTCGAACACTTGGAGTAGATATTAAGGAAAGACGTCTCTTGATCTACACAAAGGTTGAAGATTTGAACAATTGACATGAACAACTTGAAGATTAATCACTTGAAGACTTGGAACGAAGATCTTGCAGGATTTCGAGGACTTGACGGTCGAAGAACTTGCAGAGCTTCAAGGACTTGAGAGACTTAACATATGCAGTAAATCTCTAATGCTGTATGTCTTGTCTAAGGGAGGGTACCTCTATTTATAGGTAAGAAGCCTGGATCTCCTACCCCTAATGGGTATACTTGAGACTTAAGTCACCCATCACTTAAAATCTAGAAATACTGGGACGACCCAGGATATAGTCCAAAACACTTTAATAGACTCTAGTCAGTTCTATTCAATTTATTTGATCGAGCCCACCTCTAGGGACTTGATTGAGCTCGAAATCTAAAGAAAGTCCACTCAGCCACTTTGGGTCTTGACTTAAACTATTCATTTAAATCAATTAATCAAGACAATTATTTAATTATCGTCTTAATTAATATATAATTTAAAGTTTTGATGTCTACAGTGACTTTCACGTTTTTAATGAAACTTTTGTTTACGGCTTTTAATCAAATTACAGACCTAGTATTATCTATTTATATGTACTAGCCATATAAATATATATATATATATATATATATCTCAAATCACAGTTGTATGCATATATTTATTATATATATATATATGTATAATATATGTCTTACATATAATATAATATATATAGTTCTAATATCCCAATTAAATTGGGTTTAGAGAATCACAATATTTAATTTATCTCATAAATTAACCCATAAGTATATCATACTTATTTTAATCATGAATTAATTATCCTTAAGTATGTGACCCTTTAGGTTCCCAATCACGTTGGCAATAAGTATAAATTATAATCCTAAATTAATTAGGGATTAGATAAATTAAACACATTTAATTTATCTTTAATTCTCCAATTAATTAATTTACACTTATAGATCAAGATTGGCTTCTAACAAAGTATTATGACCACCAAAGTGTTAAGATATGTCAAAGTGGTTCGACATCACCCATGTGATTTAGTTCCCGTGTAATTATTATCCTTTCACCAATCTATATCTCGATTAATTGAAGAGTACAGATATAAAGCCAACTCTAATTGAATTAATCAATTTACTTCTTTCTAAAATACAACTCACTTGAAATAGAATTTAAGACACTCTTAATTATATTTCCATTTTGCGCAAAGATTTTTGAATTATATTTTAAGAAGTGCTCATACTAAGATATACAGTCCCATTATAAGGAGTGTTGAATCCTATATTGGTCATATCTTATCTTATCATAATTTATATTATATACAAACTCTACAATATGTGCGACCCATTAAGAGTAACGACTAATAGAACCAAAGTATAATAATCCACAATCAAGATAAACTCATGACCTCAAGTCAAATGATCATTACACTACTATCACAAAGAGATTAATCAACTGGCTAATAATAATCTGTATGGAATACTCTTAGTGGCTCAATCCGATGCACTTATTCTCAATAAGCTTCCACATATAATTATGTGCTAATATACCCGTGTCAAATGCAACGATTAAGGATATTCACAAATAAAATATAATTACATCATAACTATTTATAATTTCATATATATATATATATATATATATATTATGCAAAATATGTCATATTACAAAATATACACAAATATAAAAGTGTAATTTATCCATAAAATAAAATTGACTCTAGAGCATTCGTGTTAAAAACACTATCAAAGAGGACCTTTGAGAAGGTGTTAAAGCTAGTCTTAGACGTAGCACTATTACCTAGGGCTTTCACCAGTTCTCTTATAGCCTTAATTCCGAAAAAGGAGAATCCTTCTTCATTTAGGAAATTTAAGCCTATCACCCTTTGCAAATTTGTCATCATAAGGTTTGCATTAAAGTTTTGGCTAATAGGCTAACTAAGGTTCTCCCAAAAGTTGTATCTCACGAGCTAGCAACTTTTGTCAAGGGCAGGAGTATTACTAATCACATTTTGACGGATCAAGAGATGGTGGATTTCATTGATAGAAAAGTTAGGGGAGTAATCTGATTCTCAAGCTTGATTAAAGCCTTTAATAGAATGGCATGGAGCTTCTTATATAAAATTCTAGCAGCTTTTGGTTTTTCAACATCTTGGATTTCTATAGTCAAGAATGTGATGGAAAAATGTTGGCTTTCAGTGTTAATAAATGATGTTTCTAAAGGATTCTTCAAATCTTCAAGGGAAGTAAGGCAGGGAGACCCTGATCCTGTCTGTATACACACATCCCCTATTTTATTCATCCTGATGTTGGAGGTGTTTAGCAGAAACCTAATTCAGCAAATTTCACAGCAAAGAATAACTTACTATGGTCTGCCAAGAAACTTTCCATCAGTCACACATTTAACTTTTGCAAGTGATTACATCCTCATTTGTACTAAAAAGGATGCCAAATCTTTGGGGAATCTCACGGACTTCTTGTCTCAGATTGAGGCTAGCTCTGGTCAGCTAGTTAGTATTGCTAGAAGTTCATTTTATATGGCTAGTAGATGTTCCCAAAGTAGAATCAGAAGGATTCAAGGCATTACTGGTTTCAAAAAAGAAGAGCTTTCCATTGTTGTATTTTGGGTGCCCTATTCAAAAGGCTATAAAGAGAAAGTGCCTATTTCAACCTATTCTGGAGAAAATTGGCAGCAAGATTAAAGGATGGCAAAATAGATTCCTCTCTCCTAGGAAAGATTGACACTCTTAAAGCATGTGTTGAGCAGCTTACCATTATATATTTTTTATCATTCATGAAACCTCCTAAATATGTGTTAAAGGAGATTGTTAGGATGTTTGCCAAATTTTTCTTGGGAGCTCCTGAGGAAGGATCAAAAAAGCATTGGGTCATTTGGATTGCAAATAATAGAGGTGTTATTTGATGAAGTTAATATTTGTCTTTTGACTTTAGTAGTTTTTGGAAATAATGTTGATTTTTATAATAATAGAATAATTGTTTGGATACGAAATAATATTTTAAAATAACCAATTGGATTGGAAATAATGAATACCTATTATTTATTGGACTCATTTAGTAAAAAAATAATTGCACAACTAATTAAATCACTATGGATGATTTTTTGTTTAATTCCTTTAATGGTTTTCCTATTTACGGTGGTTGAATTTTCATTTTTTTTAGGTTTTGAGTAGTTCGGCTTGCCAAACAAGTTACATTATTTCAAATCTAGATTGTAAATGCTACCACTCAACTCTTTAATTTGTTTGTTGTTTTAACATTGTACTATACTTAAAAATGGAATGTCTATCTTTAAAACATATTATAAAAAATAGGACATTTTTTGATATTCCTAAATCAAACTTAAGCCTACGAAGTATGACATTATAATTTGTGAGAAATTGGAAGTAGGATTGTAAATGAATCGGGTTTAGAGTCCGTTTCAAGAATCATTTATTTGGATCTAGATCAATATGTAAATTCAATTACCCAGATTCGATCCGGATCTGCTTAATTAATATAATAAACGAATCAGATATGGATCTGGTTGTTCCGATCCGATTGAAACTCGAATCCGATTGAAATACATACATACATAGACACATACATACATATATATATATATATATATTTCCAATATAGTTAACATTCTAATGTAAAATACATGATGAATATTATATATGAATTAATTTTTTTTTACAATTACCAAAAAAAAAAAAATTGTAAAAATTTGAAGTTTTTATATGTAAATTTTTAAATTTATAAAATACTATCAAGACCTGGATCCGACAAGCTCCGAAAAAGCTGGATATAGATCTCCTTTTATAAACCCAACAAAAATTGGGATTTGGATCCGAATCAAATAATATTAAATGGATTTAGGTATGGATCTTGAATATCCGGCTTAGATTTGACCCGTTTACATGCCTAATCGGGCTCCACTTCAATCCCGATTATTATCAAAAAGTTTACAAAACAACAAAGCAAATAGAAAAGTGATAGCTGTGAATATTCTTCACTTGGCCTCACCACATACATTTAATGAAGACACGGTACTCAAAATCATTTACTTAATTATTAACTGAATATTTTTTAAATATAAATAATGAATATGATATGAATGGTGCAAATAATGGATTGTATGAATAATGAAAAAGACAAAACATGAATAGTGTAAAATATTATTTGAAAAAAATACTTTGTTGACCAAGCATCAATTATTGTTGACCAAATATTATTTGGTAAATAATTCCTATTATTTGGCAAATAATATATTTGGTATCCAAACAGACCCATTGGATTTCCTGGCCATCTATTTGTTAGCTTTTAGAATGTAATAGTCTTGGTCTTCATTATATGGAGAATTTGTCTATGGGTTTTGCAATGAAGTTTGGTAGAAGTTTAGATTGGCAGACTCTTTATTGTCCCAATTCCTTACTACTAGGTACTAGAAGAATCGTCTATCCATCCAGTTCAAGCACAAATTGGTGGTAGACAATCTGCAGTCCGGGGAAGAATGCTTATGATAAGGGATGAAGCTGAGGAACACATTTTATTCAGGATTAGGAGAGGGTTCATGTCCTTGTGGTTTGACATCTGGTCTAGGAAGGGCCTTTTGTACAAAGCTGTTTCTGAGGTGGTCAATCCCACTTTAATAGTGGCAGAGTTTTGGGTGCAAAATAGTTGGAATTTGTCTTGCCTTGAAGATTCTTTTAGTAGGGTGGAATTACAAACTGTTTGGGACTTGATGAAGGGAGTATGGTTAACTGGTATTCGGGAGCATCATGTGTTATTGAGGTCTCTAAATTACGTTGGAAGATTTTCAGTGGCTTCATTCATGCAAATTCAGCTGGCCAAGGAAAATGAAATGGGATCACAGAATTCCATTGAAAATCTCAGTATTTATGCGGAGGCTGTCATATCCTAAACTGGGGGCACAACATGCCGCACCCTAGAGTACAACTCAAGATGCAAGACATTAATATTGTGAGTAATCTAAAATAATCATTAATCACCAATAAAGATAAATCATTCAAACGATTGTTAAATTCCTATGACTGTCAAATAAAACATTCTAAAATTCAGAGTACCAAATATTTATTAAACATGCTTAAATCAAATATACTATTTAGGCACAAGCGCCACAAAAATCAAATCCTAACAGATAGGTCCATGTTAAGCAAATGAAGAGTAACTACTCCCAAAATAGATTTATTTCCCTTCCTATTCCAGATCATCAACTCCATCTACAAAACAATTGATTAAAATGGGTGAGCAAATATTTACTTAGTAAGTAGTTCAGATTCTCTTTTACCGAATCGAGTATGTTACATAAATACAACTTCGTAAAATTCTGTTTCACACGTTAGAACATGCGGATACATATATAGTTACAATTTTATAAGAAAATCACAAGTTCCAAAACAATTAAATATAGGTAAGTGGCAAATAATAGTGAACAATTTCATGTCTATAACATAGAGCAAAACCGAATATAACAATTCACATCTATCGTACATACTTATATCGTTGTATTCAAGAGTTTCTTAAGGCTTAATTGGCAACCTAGATATCCAGTGCTAACTATTATACCTATTAGATAAGGGACAGATATTGGCCAATTACTCTCTGGTGAATGGAGTCAAACATAGGTTAGCTACACTTTGCAGGGTAAAGATAGGAATTAGCTCCCACCGACGTCACCGAAATGATTCCAAGAGCCAAATTATTTTTCATATCAAAATAAGAACTCATACGTCACACAATCATTGTATCCAATCAAAGTACCACCTACTAAATTCATATTAAATAAACATTAAATTAACCATACTCAATTCGAACTTCATACGAATACTTTGCAAAAATATAATTTTCATAAATAAAAAAAAATAAAATAAAATAAAACATAAAAGATGTTAGAACCACTTATCTTAATAATTTATCGTAGTGCTAAACTTAGCTCAGATACCTTTAGGTTCCAAGGACTGTAACACAAGTATAATAGAATTTAGTTCTCAACTAAATAGTGCCTATAATTTCCTAAAACAATTCACAATCTATTGTTCCGTTCCTCAAAATCAAAGTAAACTCTATCCTTCTAACTTTTCTAAACTAAAGCTACGGTTAAGTATTAGTTAACTGTAGGATATATTTTTGGTAGAAAAAACCACAAAGTGACCTAAAGGAAAATCTCCAAAATAATTATTCCTTATATTAACAATACCCTTCAACCAATTTTATTGGCCAACTGAAAATCGTGATGATAACAGCTTAATCCTATTACCTTTACTGACCAGTAAACAATTGAATTTTTTTTTTTAATATTATATATACTAGTCAATTGCATTTGCCAGCAAGCACATGCATATCGTGAAACGAGAAATTCTTATATGAATTGGATTTATGACATTGTGCCATAGATCCCTTGGTTTAAAATTTTTTTATCAACTCACATCACATCACATCACTTGTGGATGTAAAGTATTTTGAACCAAAAGATTTATGACACTAAGCCATAGATACGATCTATTCAAAAAAATTTCCTCCAGAACCATCACAATATTAAGCCACAGAAACATGGTTGCTCACAAAAGCCTTGTTTTCTATATATATATATATATATATATATTAATATTATTTACAAGAAGTTCCTAGCATTATCATAATACTATCTTGCAAAATATACAATCGAATGTAAACAAAGACAGTATCTAAGGTTACCTCCACCCAGGTTTAGTAGATCATGTCTCTTATACACATCTTGTATGGGATTTAAGATAACTCATAATATAATCTATCATATAATTGTTTAACTTTAGGTATATATAATGATCCCCAACTTTTAGTTATTTAGCAATTTCTCCCTTGATTGAATTTAATTATCTATCAATCCAATCTAATAACTTGTGGGTTTGAGAAACTACTAATCTATTATTAGACCTTAAATATTACTCCCTCTGTTCCATACTGTTTGTCATTTTCATCGGACATCTAACTTATTAAGAATAATGTGTTGATTGTGATGATTGTTTAAAATTTTCTAATTTTACTTTCCAAAATTCAAAGTTTGAATGGTGTATGATAGTTTTTTACAAAAACATAAAGGATAAAAGTTAAAAAGAATTAATGATTATTCTTTGATTTTTTTTTAATATGACAAATATTTTGGGACAAGCAAAAACGAGAAATGTAACAAAGACATTCAATAGGACGGAGGGAGAAACAAAGAGGAAACGGGCTTGGGTTTCACAGAGCCTGCTAAACCTAAGAATTCCAATAGATGATATTTTGTGCAAGATTGGTTTTAGTATGCCTTCAAAATGTGGTTTCTGCAATAGTCAAGAAAGTATACAGCACATTTTCATTGATTTCAGGGTTGCTAGGGAAAATTGGATGTTCTTCCAAAATTGTTTTGAAGTACATTTTGCAGCTCATGAAGGTACATCTTTGCAGTCTTTTCTTGCTTCCCCGTGGATGCACTCTTCTTACATTCTGTCTGGTAGGAATTATTCACAAGATCTTACCTTCTATCGTTTGCTGGAACTTGTGGAAAGCGAGGAATAGAGATAAGTATGAAGGTATTTTTCCTGATTCCTATCAGATTATTTCGTCTGTCATTACAGACTTAAATCTCATTTCCAGAGCTTTTCCTTTGAGGAGAGCTTGTGTAGCAGATGATAATTTGTTGTCTAGGGGTTGGCGGTTGCCAACTGTTGCTACTAGGCGAATTATGTACAGGCAGATCCAATCGACTTTTCCTGGCACTGGATGGTTCAAGACACAGATGGTTCTTCAAAAAATAATTCTACTTCTTCAAAAGGTGGAGGGATTCTAAGAGATGATAAAGGCAATGTCATTATGGGTTTCGCTAACATCTTTGGTTCATGCATGATCATGACAGCTGAGGCACAAGCACTGCTGGATGGGGTTTGGCTATGTATTTCTGCTTTCTAAGGGATTGGATTCTGCCAAGTTGAGGTTGATATCCTGGTGCTGTTTCAGGTTATGAAAAATTTGGTAATCCCTCCATGGAGAATTGATCAGGACCATTCAACAAATCAGGGCAACATTCCAACAATTGCATGTTGTTTACAAACACATCTTCAGAGAATGCAATTCAGCAGCAGATTTTCTAGCAAATGAAGCTCATGTTAATCAAACCTTCCAAGTTTATTCAGCAAGCAATCTTCCTCGAAGGACAAAGGGTTTAGTTGTTTTGGATTAGATAAGGTTTTAAATACTTTTAGGCATGTAAACCCGAGTTTCATTTTTCAGTTTCTAAAGGTTCTGTTTTTGAAGCTCGTTTTTCTAGAGGTTTTGCTTTATGGAAAATATTTCCGTAGACCCGATATTTGGCTCCACCTGTAGATCTTGTGGTCAAGATTAAACATTAAAGAATCTTGTTTACATCAGTTGATGTCATAGATTCTCTAAAATTTAATCCACACCACAAGGTCTACAAATAGGACCAAAAATCGGGTCTACCTAAGCATTTGCCTTGGTTTATATCCCCTCTAAGTATTTTTCAATGATTTTAATAAAATACGAGTATGGCCCCCCCCCCCCACTGTATCGTTTGTTACTCGACTAAAAAATGCATATATGTATCTCTTATAATCAATTATTCCTTTCAAAAAAGGTTACAAAATAATATAATATGGATTATTATATAATAATTGCTTATTATCAGTACATGATAAATATAAAATTATTATTTTTTTCTATTTTTAAACTCACCCTGTCGTAGTGACTTGAACCCATGATCAATAAGTAATAAGAAAAACATCTTATTATATTGTTTATAATAAATTAGAATGATAAATATTTTGTTTTTTTAGAATATTGTAGGTACATAATATTTAAAGCATTATTCCTAAATAGTTTTTTTTAGCAGAGGTTTTGGTCTAGTCCCTCTCCTTGTACTCTTTTTTATTTTTAGTAAAATTTAGGAGTAGTGCCCCCACTTCTTAGGTTGCTTTGGGACCAACAATTGATATCAGAGCATTGGTCTCTTTGTTTTTGTTTAATTTGCATTTGACTAAAGATCCCATATGGCAACCAATAATGCATTATTCTTTGAGAGTCAATCTATCACTAGACCCCCTATGTTTAATAGGATAAAATTTATTAGTTGGAAAGATAAAATGAAAATCTTTTTGCAATCTGTTGATATTGCCTTGTGGTATGTGGTAAATGAATGTCCTTTCGAAGCCACCATTGTTGATGATCATACAAATAGAAGAAGAGAAAAAACAAGGGATGAGCTCACTCCACAAGACAAGGCAAATTTGACCTTAAATGCCAAGGCTATGAATGTACTATACAATGCCTTAGATGCTAACAAATCTATTCGTGTAAAAGGATGCGTTTCCGCTAAAGAAATCTACGACAAATTGAAGAAAATTCATGAAGGAAGTGATGATGTTAGAGAACAAAAGAAATCTCTACTTGTTGCCAAATATGAATCCTTCACGATGGAGCCACATGAAAACATTGATAAAATGTATTGTAGATTCAATGATATCATCAAGGATCTTGAAGCCTTGGGGAAGGAATACTCTTTGGGTGAGAAGAATAGAAAATCTTGAATGCTCTCTCCAAAGAATGGGAGGAAAAGACTATTGCTATAGAGGAAGCAAATAACTTGAATTCCATACCCATTGAGTCATTAATAAATTCTCTCACTTCATATGAATTGAAGCTCAAAGCCAAAGTCGTGGATACTGAAGAAGCATAGCCTTGAAGACCTCTCAAGAAGAAGATGAAAGTTGCTCTATCAATTTAGAAGATCTTCAAGTCTTGATGAAGGTGATCTTGCACTCATCACCAAAGGATTCCTCAAACACTACACCAACAAACAAAGAATGAGAAAAGGATGAGCAAGCAACTCAAATAACTTCAAAGGGAAGACCAAACTGGAAATTAAAAAGCAAAATGAAAAATGCTTTGAATGTGGTCAACCCCGACACTTTGCAAATGAGTGTCCCTCCAAAAAGAACAAGGAAGTGAGGAAACCTCGTTTCAATAACTTTCAAATCACTTGGGATGATTGCAACTCTGAAGGAGAAGTTGAAAAAGAGATGGAATTGAACAAATGGCTTTTATGGCTATTGGTGATGATGAGGTAACTTCTACTTATGATTCTAATGATAAAAATGATGATAATGATCTTGAAGCCTTCACTTTAAAATTCCAGATAGCTTAAAGGAATCATATGTTAGAAATAAGGAGTTAGTAAAAAAATCAAATGCTTTATTGAATGCTAACTCTAAACTTGTGAATGAAAACAATAGGCTATCACAAGAAAACGCTAAGTTGAAGAAAAGAATGCATGTGAAAACAAGAAACAAAGAAGAACAAGCCTCCTTCAAGAAAAGATTGGATGACTTGAATGTTCTCATGCATAGAAAAAATGAAAATATTGTTGATATGAAAAAGAATAGAAATGTATTGATCAACAAGAACTTTGTCACTTTTAGAAGAGATGATTTATGTTTTGTAAAATCGAAATCTTCTCTATATGGAAATAATCCAGAATATTATTTGCAACTATTGTCAACAATGTGGACGTGTGAAAAATAATTGCTATGTCAAGAGAAATGAAAAACTTGTAATGAATACCGTTTGGATTTATAATAATTTTACTATCTCTTATGGACCCAAGAAAATGTGGGTACTAAAATTTATCACTTAATTTCTTGTGTAGCTAATGAATATCACCAAGAATGCCAAATGGTTCATAGATAGTGGGTGTTCAAGGCATATGACGAGTGATGCATCTCTCTTCACAAAACTCATATCCAAAAATAGTGGAAAAGTGATTTTTTGCGGATAACTTGAAGGCAAAATCAATCGGCATTGGTGATGTAGGTAAAAATGGTGAGACTTTAATTAAAAATGTGCTCCTAGTTGACAATTTAAATTACAATCTCTTAAGTGTGGCCAACTTTGTGATAAACATCTATATGTATTCTTTACAAAGCATGAATACTTAATTCTTGATAAGAATTTTTCTGTTTTATTTAAAGGCTTTAGTTTCATCTTACACAATGATGTTTATGTTACTTACCTTGACAACCTTGGTGATAGCAATGTAAAACATCTAACCGCCTCCATAGATGATCCTTGGCTTTGGCATAGAAGGCTTTGTCACTTCAACATGGATTTAATCAAAAATCTTGCTCAAAAGGAGTTGGTAAGAGGTTTGCCAAAACCAAAGTTTGATAAATAAAAAAAAAAATTGTGATGCATGCCAATTTGGTAAACAAGTCAAAGTTTCGTTTAAACCAAAAAATTGTGTGTCTACTTCTAAACCTTTAGAATTATTGCATATAGATTTGTTTGGTCCAACTCAACATACTAGTCTTGGTGGTAGTAAATATGCTTTTGTAATTGTTGATGACTACTCTAGGTATATTTGGGTACTATTTCGTACTCACAAAAATGAAGCCTTCGAAAATTTTGCAAAAGTGTTTTCCAAAAAACAAAATTTTTTGAATTTGAAAATTATTCGTTTGAGAAGTGATAATGGAGCCAAATTTAAATTTGGAGGGTTTTGCTGAATTTTGTGATCACAATGATATTTCATGAATTTTCGGTTGTTAGAGTTCCTCAACAAAATGTTGCTGTCAAAAGAAAAAATAGAACACTTCAAGAGGCTACTAGAACCATGATTAATGAGTGTGATTTACCAAAATAATTTTGGGCCGAAGCCATTAATACTGCTTGTTATGTTTTGAATCGAGTTCTTTTGAGACCTATTTTAAACAAAATATCTTATGAACTCTTTTTTTAGAAAAAAAACCGTTGTGAGTTATTTCGAAATCTTTGGTTGTAAATGCTTCATTTTAAAAATCAAAGAAAATCTTGGAAAATTTGACAAGAAATCGGATGTACGAATTTTCTTAAGATATTCTAGTGACAAGTAAGCATACCGAGTATACAACGAAGAACTCTTTTAATTGAAGAAGTTGTGGATGTTACGTTTAATGAGGCTAATGATATTAATTCAAGGAATGTTTGTGAAAATTAAGATGTAGGGATACAAAAGGAACTTGTTCAGAAGGTCACCATACAAGAAGAAAATCAAGAGACCAAGACAAACAATGAGGACGACTTGACTGTTTTGGATGCTTAGATTTGTTAAGAACGAAGGTTCTCCAAAAGATCATCCAAATCATGGAGATTTGTCTCAAGTCATTTGTCTCAAGCATGAATGTATGGACTCATTATCCTCCTCTCATTATACACATCTAGATTAGAATTTGCCTTGTAATAGGAACCCTTTGAGAAGACTAGTTGCCCAGCTGAAGAAATTAAAGGTTGAATTGAAAATTTGGAGTAAGTTGTCTATAGAGATGTTTTTTCTACTTCGAAGGTTGCTGAGCAGGGTGTCCAAAATAAGGAGGAAGTTCGTCAGTTCAGCCCTTCAGAAGAGTCTTTGGTGGAGCTTTCTCAAGCCAAAGCTAAATACTTACAAGCTTTAGCTAATGAGAAATCTTTTTTATACACAAAAATCTAGGGTGAAATGGCTCAAGAAAGGAAAGCACAATACAAGGTCTTTTTCATTCTAAAATGCAGGCTAAAAGGCATATGTTGTCTATTTCTAGGGTTAAAATCCAAGGACAATGGACAGACGACATTGCTAAAATTGAAGAGGAGGATGTGAGATATTTTGAACTCTTATCGTCAGTTAAAGAGGTGGTAGATAATGATAACTTGTTGCAAGGCATACTCCAGCTGATTAATGAGAAGGATAATGCATTCCTTGAGCTCCTTTGTTCTTGGGAGAGGTCAAGTAAGCAGTATTTGTTTTGTGTTCAGATAGTGCAACAAGTATAGATGATTATAATGGTGTTTTCTTCACCACTTGTTGGGACACTTGTAAGAAAGTAAATAACCAATAACGCAGCGGAATTTAAAATTTTTTACTTTCCTACCTCGGATCACCTTGATTAATCTATGTGTAGTACAAGAAAAGTATAAAGATAATACCTTAAAATTACGGTAAAATATCCAATATATTTGGGATGTCGATCCACAAGCCGTAAAAGTGCCCGACCTCTAATCAAATTGGTATCCATACAGATAATTAAATCAAGAATCTTCACAAGATTGATTGACCCAAAACACGAAGTGCTAGCTCTACAATTATTTTTTCCTTCTTCAAAACGTGACATTCACGTTTTTAATGAAACTTTTGTTTACGGCTTTTAATCAAATTGTCATACTAGTACTATCAATTATATGTATTAGCCATGCATACATACATATATATATATATATATATATATATGTATATATACATCTCAAATCAAAGCCGTATGCATATATCACAAGACTACCCCAATTCCCATCAACCACCCATCCCTATCCCAATACTTCCCCTTAGCCATAATCTCCTCTTTTTGGACCTTCCCACTCGACAAAAAACCCCTCCAAGACCCCCTTCACAATGGCTCTCGGCCAAAAAAAAAAACCAAAACCCTCTCCCTCTTGAAAATTTTCTTTTCTTTCTTTCATTATTGGTGCTACTACTTCTTCTCTAAAACACAACAATCATACACAAACACACACGCACAACATGAAACATACAACACACACCACACACATACAAATTTTTTTAAAGAAAAAAAAAAGAACACATGAAAATGAAAAAAAAATTATTGGAGAATGGAGGATTTAAGCCTGGATTGAAGATTTGTTATCACCTAGAACTTCATTTTGTATGAGTTAGGTTTAGGACTTCAATACTCTTTGCATTCCAAGAGGTACATTCCTAAATTCTATTAGGTGCAATGTGTGTTTTTACTTGCTATTTTCTTATTGGTTTAATTTGATTTTTTTTTCATTTACCGCTTTCTTAGAATATCTACACATGGTCTCTCTTATACACAGGTACGCATAGGCGTTGTCCCCAAAGATAGGAAACTTTTGTCTTTTGTAAAAAGGTTCAAGTCTAATGTAAATAGATGGGGTTATGTGCTATGTATTTACTACTTTTGTTAGGATTTTGCATGTTAGAATATTATATTTTATGTGGTTACATGTTTATTATTTTATTATGTCAAGTGTATCTATTCTTCTAAATATCTTTTCCTTACGCTAGTGTAGAATTTTTCTAAGAGACAGTCCAACGCCGATACACATCTATTTCCGTCCCCACTCTTCACATACATACTCTCAATTTTGTTTCCTTTTATTTGTGTTATTTTTATCCATCCAAATTTAATATATATTTGGATTATGATAACTCTAGAAAACTAGAGCTATATGTACCCTAAACTTGAAGGTTTGGTTACTAGTTTCGAGTATTTTTTGTATTTTTGTGTGTGTGTTTATCTATTTTGCATTCATGTGTTAGAATGTGGTAATATGTTTTTATTAAGTGTTTCAATACTTATTTAGGTCTTAATTAGCATATTTTATTTGGTTCTTGTGTATAGAGTTGTATCGTGTCTTTAACACTGTCTCTTATACACAAATAAATGTTCGTTCGTCTTTCGATGTTATTCGTTTTTTGGGCTATTTTATGAGAATTTTATTTATATATTTAGGTATTATAAGAGAAGTATTTATTATAGATAATAATATTCTCCAACTTGTGTTAGGGTCGCATGAAAAAAAATGGCGCATCAATCGGACGTTGGATGAAGATTTTTGAAGCAAAACTGTAAAGTGCTGCATTTCGGAAGTTTCAGTCCAGATCGCAATCTCAAATTCCAGATTGCAATCTGGAGACGGCTAGAGCGAAAATGACTTTTTTCAAGGCTAATTTTTGCTGCACTATTACCCCACTACCCTAGCACTATTTATACCTATTTTAAGTATCATTTGAGGCAGAGAAGACCAATTAGAAAGCTAGTAGAAGTTGGCTAGATTAGAGAGTAATTTTCTTCCTTTTTCCTCCCCATTTGAGGAGGGTTTTTTTAGATTCGAGTAGAAAGGACTTCTCTTTCTTGTAGATTTCAAATCCAAGCTAAAGATTGAAACTTTTTAGTTGTAAGTGCTTTGTTTATGTTAAAACTCCTTTAGTCAAGCTTTAATTTCATGTTCCTTTAGTTAATTAGTTTAATTTCTTTAATCTAATTGCTTCCTTTATTCATTTTCTTTAGAGTAATTGTTAGATTAATTTATGGGCTTTCTTTAAAAATACCTTTTTAGTGATAATTTGTAATTTAGATTGGTTAATTAGGATAGATTAGTTTATGAGCTTTTCATGTAATTGCTTTTTTTCTTGCTTTCCTAGTTTAATTGGTAGATTAGTTAATGGATTTTCCTTAATTGTGCTTTTTTAATGTTAATTTGTTAGTTAATTACTTTCTAAAAGTGCTTTCTTTTTACATGCTTTATAGAATAGTTTATGAGTTTTCATTAATTATGATTTCTTAGTGGTAATTAGTAGTCTAGATTAGTTAATTGCTTCTTTGAGTTATTTTTCCCTTTTAATTGCTTTCTAAAAAATGACTTCTTTTTACATGCTTCCATTTTTCTTGCTTTCTTATACATGCTTTCTTTGTGTTAGTCTTTATTTTAATGCAATAGATAGTCTTTAAATTGCTTTCTTAGTTCTTTAGTTCTAGTTTTAGTTAAATCTCTTCTCTTAATCAATCGCTTCAACTTGTAATCTAACCAAAGAACTGGTAATTATTGACCAATCCTTGTGGGTACGATCCCTACTTCCCTTTGCTACTAGTTGACAACCAACTGTATACTTGCGGGATGCCACCTAGTTAGAAGTAGGATTTACCTGTTTTATAAATTTATAATTAGGTGTGTAAAGTATCAGATTACTCTTTTGGAAACATTAATTAAATCTCGCAATCGATTTTGCCAAAGATAAAAAGGTGCCTAGGATGCCTGTAGAGTAGTCTAGTCTTCTCTTACCTCAATAGGACTTCTGAACCTTTTTCTTTCATTTTTGTAGACTTTGAGTCATCTAATATAGGGTTGTGTTTTTATTTATTTTGTTCTTTTATTATTTATACGTATTTGAAGTCATAAAACCTTTCTGCAACATTTAACCTGTAGGATCTTCTCCTTCTTTTAGATTTAAGTTAGTGTATCAATATGCTTCACACATTGGGTGGCAACTCCATTATTTATTTATAAAAACATTATTCAAGATTATTTTTGGGTCTTCAAATGTCACATTTTAAGTCCAATTCTAGACCCTATGTTTGTACTATTATTATACTAATTTATTTATTTTTTCTTTATAGTTTTATTTCATTTTTCCCACCAAAAAATAGGATGCGACAGTACATATATATATAAGGATGGTTTGTGAGAGTTCATACAAATATGACCGGTGGCAACTTTTATAAAATTATTTCTAGAAGATTAAAAATTTATCTCTAAGACAAAAGTTTTAGATGAGACCATGAGAACAAAATCTCAACAAGGAAAAACTAATGGATAAGTAGATAAAATAGAAAATTTTGCAATAATATAGATTTCAAACTTATTACTATAAGGAAAAAGGACACCCCCATAATAATATCTATCTTATATCCATAGCAAAATGATTTTTTGTGAGAAACTCTGAATAATTGATGTATGGCATGTCAAATACATAGGAAAATTTACATAGTAAATAATGGAAATGAAAATTTTACTACATAATTAGTCCTGAAATAGATCAATCCTCAATATTAGTACCCGTTCTTCAATCCGAATGGTTAATAATGCACGTAGTGAAAATTCAAATTAATTAACTAAATCTTATGTTTTACTATTTTGTTTGTTCATAATTTCACTTTATGCATATACACCTCTTATATTTGAAATGGGGTGTATAGAAAGATAAAGCGTTGTGATTAAAGGTTGTTTTTGTCTTTTTTATTGATAAAATAAGGATACGAATGACCCGAATTAATCAACATGAAATAAATCTTCTATGCTCATGAGCAAAAACACCAATCTCGAAGTTAAGGAGGAGTACAATAATTGCTCAAGTATTATACATATTTCTTGATGTCTTGTAATTTCTCTGTACCATCTTACCATCTATTATAGATTTCAAGATAGTGATGATCTAATATGCGGTCAAATAGTCTAAATTTGTAATAATAGTGCATCAGTCATTTTCATTTCCAGTCATGTGTTCTATTTATCCTAACTCGAAGGCATATCTAGTCAGATTTTTCTTATAGGATTTCAAAGAGGAATGGTTATCAAAGCAGTAAATGATAATGGTATACACTACGATTATTATCTGATCTAACACGTCCTATGCAATTTCTACACTTGAACTATTTATTCTACAATCAAATATTTCTGGGAGAAAATGATGAAGAAACCATGTTGGATGCTCTATTGGCATACTCTTTAACCTGCTTTTTCTATATTTGATAATAGCATTTTTGGTAGTTTTAATATACACTATTATCTAGATCTTTATAGAGATATTTACTATTTTTCATGTGAGTCAAATTGAATGGTTTATAAATTTCATATCATTCTACAAATTCAAAATATCTTTTTCATTTTTTATTTTTTATTTTCTTATAAAATAGTTTTACTTTCTTATATTATATTTATGCATATCTTTATCAAGAATTTTATTTTTTTAATTTTTTCAATTTTCACATTATTATTTCAATTTTCACATTATCATCCTTATATAATATGTGTACAAAACCATATAATTCATATTATATTATATATACAATTTTCAAATAGATTATATGTACAAATTTACACACATATTTTTGTGTGTATACTAATCTTAATACATGAATGTGTATTAGTGTATATACAAAACTTAATACATGAATGTGTATTAGTGTATATATCACGTATAGATATTAAAATGATTTACAAAGTCACAAATTAATAACCATTTACTAAAACCAATTCATATAGGAAAATCTTATTTAATCACCAATCCCGATTAAGTTATATCCTATACGTACATAGCAATATATATGATTATCTAATTCTATCTATACTAATAGTAAGTTAATAATACATTTAATATACTTACTGATAATAAAAATGTTATAGCTAAAATTTATGTAGTATAAGTATATAAATTAGACATTATGTAAAATATATTTTTATTATAACTATAAGTTATACAAATTTTAGTATATGAACATAAGAACACGTGAGTATAAATAAATTATACATAGATGTATTTTGAATAAATAGATAATTATATATAATTACTTAACTCTAGTATTTATATGTATTAAAAGGAAATTAGTAATCCATTTAATTAGTTATTGAAGTAAAAGTGTTAAGAAAAAATAATATTATTAATTATTAACCTATTTAATTATTAAGAATTAAGAATATTATGGTTAAAATATTATGTAGACAAATATATTAATATATTAGTATAATTATGGATCCTTTATATATATATATATATATATATATATATATTTATTTATTTATTTATTTATTTGATCGATATTTGATCGACAAAGTCGAATGACTTGTTCGACCTGTAAACCACTCAAACGAGTCAAACTATAGATCAGTATTCGATCTTTAATTTGACTTGAAAGCTGAAGTCAAAATCGAGTCGAGAAGTCGCTCAGTTAATTTAAATTCGAGTCAAAGTCGAGTCGTAAGTTGAATAAGTCAAGTCAAATTATTTTTTCGATTTAACTCGATTCGCCAATTCAACTTGACTGAACTTTTCCCGAACACCCCTAACATTTGGTACGTAACTTAGACTCCCTAGTAGTGTATCATTTCACTTTGAGAGGGAATACCTTTTCAAATTGATTGTCCAGTATGTTAGATTCATTAGTTTCTGCCAAAAGCATGAACTTACAAAGATATTATGCACATGAAACCTTTTTAATTTAGTGTGGATAGAATGCGTTCATAATGCACTAATACCTAACCTACAGGCCCTTAATGATTCATGCCATGCTGAGCCATAAATTCATTTCCAAAAAGTCTTAATTATTTGATGTCATTTGTCATTACTTAATCTACTAGTGTATTTAAAATTCATTAAATTACAAATGCTTGCAATAGAAAAAATAAAAATTCATTGAAGTAGAAGGAATATCTGTAGATATGCGCATGTAAGTTGTTAGACTTGAGAAGAAGTGAATTTCTACTTGGACATTTCCATGAAATACTTAATGTATTGCATGTTGATTTTTTTTTTTTTTTTCTTTTCTTAAATTGCTTCGATAATTCATTAATTTTTTAAAGTACTGATTTTTGTTCTTATTAAAAGTATCAATCAGGATGGCATGTGTATTTTTTACGAAAAGGAAACGATCATTTGCATTATAGCTGAGATGGGCTATGAATCTGAAGAGGTTTTGACTGGTATTTATATATGTGGTTTGAGTTCTATGGTATTTATATATGGTATTTTGAGAAACGTCCAATGAATGAAGATAAGGAGTATTTCATCCGTCAAATCCCATAATAGGATTTAGGGTTCCCATTAAATAATCAACTAGGATTAATACAAGAGTTCCTGAAAAAGTTAGGCCAAACATATATTTACTTTGAGGATATGTCGTTCCCCCCAAAAGGTATGCACGTACACAAATATGTGTAATGTTTGAGAAATCGATGTATTCATATACTGGCAGCGTATCTGTGCTTATACACATTATAGATGAAATATCTTTACATTTTACAACATGTATATTAATATTCAAAAATATAAACATTCTTATTTATAGTGTGATAATAATGCATAATGCATGATATTTAGTACTACATAAAAACATATCAATGAAAGTTGAAGAACACATACTTATAGTGTCGTTATGGTATGCGAGGCATATTTATCTTATTATTTATAATTTATAATTTATAAAAAGTTAATTTTTGTTTACATGTTATTCTCAATTGTGTATAAAAGTTATAAGCTGTTTTCTTAATAAATTAAAAAAAGAACTTTAGAAAAAGTTTTTGCAGAATTAGTTTTTAAAACAGTTATTAGATTTTAAATAAGTTGAGGGAGGCAAACTCCAATTAGGTGTAAATTCAGGGGGGAATTTTTTGCATTTAACTCAACATTATATTGAATTACTAATTTTGATTTTAAATATTTAGTCACATTTCATTCCTTTTTTTTATGTCTAGTAATACATTAATAGTTTTCTCATTTTATTGTTTTGTAAATTTACTGAATCTTTTATTTATCTTATAACAATGTATTTTCTTAAGAAAAAACCTCTCTCCCTCTATTTCTCTGTGACTCAAACAAAACATAATTAATAGATCATCGAAGAAAAATATCGTACCACTTAAATATAATTTATCATACAAATAAATTAGAAGGAGTTGGAATTTATCACACTAGTACATTATTTAAAAGATAATGGTTCTGTTTTAAATTCTTTATCAACACATTACAAAGTTGTAATGCAAAGCATTTTTCTAATGGAACAATCCTTATATTCGATATTAAATTCTAAATGTATTAAAATATTACTTTGACTTTAGATATTCTTCTTTTCATTAATTTTAATTAAACAATAAATAGCAATTCTATGTTTCCCTTGATTTCATTGCTTTTTCTATTATCCATATTATATACAGAGGGAGAAATTTGGCGTCTATTATTTTTTTATTTGTCCATACTACTCATAAATTACTTTCCATTCTTTACTCTCCAATGTCTATATTTCTTCTAATTTTGTGAATAGTTTTTAAAAATTCTCCCCTATTTTTGTTTTTAAGAAAAAAAATTTGTGTAATTTTTTTCCTAAAAAAAGTTTATATGCCTATAGTATGTAGGCCTATACACGGATTTGAAGCGCTTTTCCCTTCCATTTTATCTTTCCAAATCCAATTATCATTCCTTATCCCAAATTGGTTTGGAAAAAAAAATATACAAATCCTAAAACCATATGAACCCACTATAAAAACTACTAATTCCAAACAATTAAAGTAGCTTCTTCTTCTCTCTGTAGCACTAACTTCCCCCTTTTTCATCAATCCAAATTGTAGGGCACAAATTGTTCGAACTTCTGACGAAAGAAAGCTTCGCCGATCAATTTCACGAATTGCTCGTTGTAAATCGTTATCTAATTCGGAAAAAAAAAGAAGAAAGAAGAGAAACTCTCTCTCGCGCGCGAGTTTTATCGGTCGATTCCTTCGAAGAGGCGGAAGAATCGGAGGTTTGGCAAATCGGAACGGATTCGGTTCAGTTCGAGTTTCGGGTGTTGATTTTCGAGCATAAGGAGATATCTCAAGGCTTCGTCCGCGTTCTTGGCGATTCGGCGCATGTCAAAGAACGGACCAAGTTCGTGGTCTTATTTGCTGTGCTATAATTTATAGTATCATACCGAACACTGGAGAAAAGATCGAATTTTTCCATCGGAGACTTGAATTGAAGGATCTCAAAATTCAAGATATTGATTGTTGTAGCTTGACTGAGAGAAAACTCGAAGAAGAAAATTCATAGATATTCTTCAAATTCTGTACTGTTATACACATCTAGATGAGTATAAGATCAGGCCATACAATTTTATTTTATTTTTCTTGATTTTTACAATCGAAGGCCTTTATCTGTGTTTGTTATTGATTTTTCCAAAAAGGGAAAAAAGAAAGCACATATGGCTGTATATTATAAGTTTAAAATACACAAAAGACTTTGATTCAATTTTAATTGATGGTCACTTTATAACAGTTTAGGAATTTCAAAGCCGAATATTTGAATTCAAACAGTTGGGAAGTGGTACTGATTCTGACCTCGTGGTCACCAACGCCCAGACTAACGAAGAGTATCGTGATGCTAACAACTAAACAATGTTGATTCCAAAATACACTTCCGTCTTAATTCGTCGGGTTCCCGGACGGCCTCGAATGCCTATAGTTATTGCACCGATTCCTGAACCTGAAGAGCTGAAGGCGGAAAGTGAGTCTGGGGATGTTCAAACTGTAAAGAGCGGCTTTTTAGGAGTAGAATCATCTGGAATAAACTACTCTGATGAATCAGAGTGGGACGAATTCGATTTGTATGCAATTCCTGAAACCCTGCCAGCCCAACCAATCAATCTTGTACTAGATTCTGCTTCCCCTGGTATAGTTGATGAGGGCAGTAAGATTAAGGCTTTAATCGAGACACCAGCCTTAGATTGGCAGCGCCAAGATGGTTTTGGTCCTGGTAGAGGTTTTGGACGTGGTATGGGTGGAAGAATGACGGGAGGGCACGGGTTTGGTCGAGGAGGATTGGGGAGAAAAACACCACTACAGGGTTACATCTGTCACAGGTGTAAAGTTCCTGGACACTTTATTCAGCATTGCCCGACAAATGGTGACCCTAATTACGACATTAAGCGGGTTAAACCTCCAACTGGTATCCCAAAATCTATGTTAATGGCCACGCCAGATGGCTCTTATGCATTGCCAAGTGGGGTTGTTGCAGTGTTGAGACCAAACGAGGCTGCTTTTGAAAAAGAAATTGAAGGGCTTCATTCCTGTCTCTTGCCCTATCGGGGATCTTACCAGAACTTCATTGTCCATTGTGTAAAGAAGTCATGAAAGATGCTGCGTTTACAAGCAAGTGTTGTTTCAAGAGTTTCTGTGACAAATGTATAAGAGAATATATTATTTCAAAGTCAGTGTGCGAATGTGGGGCAGCAAATATACTTGCAGACGATATTTTACCTAACAAGACGCTGAGGGATACCATTAGCCGAATATTGGAGTCCAACAACAGCAGTGGAGAAAATGGTGGCAGCACTTACCAAGTTCGAGATATGGAGTCACGCAATCCACATCCCAAGCCTCCATCTCCTACACAATATCTAAAGATGTGTATAGTCTGCGACTGTAAAGGGAGAGCAGGTTCCCCCACCTCCAGCTCAAAAACCTTTTGGATTCTACGGTGCATCAAGCTGTAGCAGAGGTTAAGGCAGTTAGTGGTCCGCAGCAAACAATGGAAAAAGTGAGATTACCAAAAGGTGCAGATGTTACTGAAGCTACACATGAGTCAGTCAGTGTGAAGAAACCATTATCTCAAGGAGGTGATGATGAAGTTCAGCAGATACCAGCAAAGAAGAAGAAAAAGATGAACAAAGCTGACTTGCCATTAAATGGAGTTGCACCTGCCGAGATGCAGTGGAGAACTTCCCAGGAAGTTGCAGCAGAGAACTACACGATGTCTCTGGGCCTTGCTGCCTGTAATCCTTATTGGACAGGCATGCAACCTGGAATGGGTGCATTCACGGTCCCCTATCCTGGTGCCGTTCCTTATATGGGTTTTGGACTTGGTCCATTGGATGTTCCACTCGGAGGACAAGGTTACAGGTTGCCTTTCGGCCCTCCAATGTCAGACTCAGAGGGATCTTGCAGACTTTGGGACGGGCCGAGTAGAATTTGAAGCTAGGAAAGCCAATTTGAAAAGAAAACGTGAAATTGAGACGCGTAGTGGTGTGAGCCGCGAATTGCCATTTGGCAGTGGTGACATCTCTTCTATGGAATCCAAATCTAGGGCTGCTCCCCCTCTATCAACCTTGGCTAATCACCATCATCGCCACCGCTCGGATAGGCCGTCTCCTAACCGTCGGGCCCGTGATCCTAATGACTACAATGACCACCACCGACACCGAGACCATGGAGACGAGTATTACCAGTCCAGCCACCACCACCGGGATCACACCGATGAGCGCCATCACCGCAGTTTAGAAGAGTAGTATAAACTTACCGGTCAGACAATGCTAGCCAGCCCAGAAACACATGGCCAATGTATTCTCTCGCATTAGTTTCTTAGTTGTAGTCACCACAAGGACTACTGCTGTAGACTATTGAGAGCAGTGATGATGAAGAGCAAATGTGAGCCTTGGCTTTATTGATCGGCTTCCGTACTTCTGAAGACGTGGTGAAGAGCAAATTGGAGAAACTCTTTTATTTGGAGCTTTTGAATTTAAGCAACATAGATGTTTTCGTCATCTTGAATAAAATGTAATATTATCCAAATTTTTTATTTCAATAAATGTCGTTTATACTCATTATCATCAGTTGTGTCTCCTTTCCAATCAAATTGCTTTATACATAGATCAAGCTCAAGCATGTTAGAGATTATTTCGTTGGCAATTATTTTGGTTAATTTGTTAACTAACGAAATCAAGTCTAAGCAAGATTTGGTATAGTTAATAATAATAATAATAATAAATTCAAAACACTCATCCCTTCCAGTTTTACTTTGCTAGGAAGATTTATTTTTGTATCATTTTTATTTTAAAAAATCACACGTTTTGCAGGTGAAACACTCTTGATTTATTGAAAAATTTTATTTTTCAAAAAAATAAATGTATAATCATTGAATGATAACATAGAGTACCAAGTATAAAAAGTCTTTTACATCTTGAGGTTTTTTTTTATTTTTTATTTTATCTATATATAGAAGATATCTTTACTCTTTTAATTGTAATTACTTTCACCTATCTTTTTTTTTTTTTTTTCTATTCTTTGTTATTTGTTACAACATTATGTATAAATTCCATTTCTTCTCAAAAAATTAAATAAATTTTTTGTTTTATGGGAACCACGTATAATCTTTGTATTTTATTTATATTTATAATCTAATGTTTAGATTATAACTTTCTATAATCCCATCATGTTTACTTGAATAGTTAAAAAATTAAAATACATTAAAAAGTATTGAATCTTTTAAATATAGATATATATATTCTTTGTCATTACTAAATGATAAACCACTATCAGGCATCAAATATCATTTTATAAATCAAGTATTTTAAAATTCTGTAATAGCGAAAAATATTTACAAGATTTTTTAAATGATATAGGGAAATTAATTACAAAAGTTAATTAATAAAAATAAAAAAAATAAAAAAAAATGAATTTAATGACTAAAATGTAAAGAGTATATACATCAAACAAACATTATGTCTTATGTATAGTTTAACTAAACAGATCAAATTAATATATTCTCCATATTATGGATAGATGTCATATAGTATATTAAATCATTATTAAAAAATTTAAATAATAAATTGTTCTTTTCTCTTGCTGTGAACTGCAACAAACATTAATGACAATAATCCTTTATCATACTCTAAAATGCATGAAATGCTAATGAAATTATAATTCAAAAATATCTAAAATTACATGTTATTACTTTAAGTGAGATTTTATATATATTTGTATCACAATTAATTTTTTGGTAATATATTGTGTAAAATATGTATACATATAGAGAATATATTGGTATTTTTAATATCTCTTAAAGTTATTATAACATTCACTTCATTATTTCATTGACACTCTAAACTCTTCATTCATCTTTAATGGCATAAAATATAGTTAACTTCGATTTAAAATAGTTTCTATTTTTTTAGGCTCCTAGGTTACACAATTTCTGATAACGACACCACCAATGATTTGATCAGTTATACATAAAGAATTTTTATGTAATATTTAACTTTTTAAAATATGTCTATATATTCTTCATCATTACTAAATGAAAAAATCACTATCAAGTGTCAAATATAATTTTATAGATAGCTGTCATGTATAAAATTCTAGATGTTATATTAGTGAAAATATTTATAAGTGATCAAATATTTTTAGCTAGCTACAAATTTCTATCAAATGTCCACAAATACTCTTATTAATTTGAATTAACTTGACATTATTAAATGACAAATATTTGCAATTGAAGAGTTTTAATTGAGAGGAGAGAGGAGAGATAAGATAGAAAAGAGGGACGATGAATTAATTATTAGGGCCCATTAGCTATTGGAGTTTGTGAAAATTTTGAATGTTTGGAAGGATAAATTTAAAATTTCAACAAAATAAATTATCTATTTTAGGTAATGTGACATTTTAATTGCGCCATCCCAAAACGGGAAGTCTAATAATATAAAGGTGGAATGAAGGGCGTAATATACACTAGCATCTAGGTTTTTATAAAGATCTTTAATATTTTTTCATGTGAGTTAAATTGAATGGTCTAAACTAATCAATATACTTGAAATTGCACCAGTGACTACTCATTCTTTATCCTTACCAGTTTTAACATGTTGGATCACCTAAACTAATATTGGCAATTGGTATATAACTTAGACTCCAAGTAGTATCATTTCAATTTTAAAGGGAAAACCATTCCAAATTGATTATCCTGTATAATAGATTCAAAGGTTAAACACCCGAAACTCCCTTATGGTTTGGCTAACTTACAGATTATTCTTTTATGGTTTCAAAAAATACATTAAACCCTGTACTTTATATCAATTTGCAAAACTAATAGAATGTAACATACACACTATATATGTAGCTATTGTTGCGATTTTAGGGTACAAATTAACTAAAATTATATATTTACCCTTCAATTTCTTTTCCTTTTTTTTTACAGCCTTTCTTCTTCATAATTTTTCTAAATAAAAAAAGAACATGCAACGGTAGCAGCATTGCCTGTCGTCAAAGAAAGGTGGTGCCGCCCCTTTACCACCACAGGCCACTACCATCAAGGCATTTCACGGCAAAAACACACCCCTGAATTCAAAATTTTAACTGTATTTGAATTTGAAATTCAAAAAAATCTAAAGATCTTATCCCAAAATTTTACTATATTGAATTAAAAACTCATCTTCTTCCATCAAGCAACCATGGCCGCCCTCGTCTTCCTAACTGTTGTTAGACACGATTTACGAGATACGCAAGTATATGTATCGAACAAGTAATATAATGATAAGTAGAGTATCATTCTCGCAGAAACTAGCTAACATTCTATTAAGCACCTAAACATCACACTTTTGATCTTATCATAACTAAGAAACAATGAAGTAGTAATAATAAAAACACTAAACAAAAACGAGGCAATAATTTGAGTAAAGAATGGAGGAAGTTGATGATTGTGTTATCTATGGTTCACTCGTCCCTTACCAATCATCCTCAATTGATCTCTTTATTGGTTCACTTATACTATTTATTAGTCTAGAGTTTTATATAATTATGAGTTATCTTTCAACTTCACTCAAAAATCTATAAAATCGAGGCAACCGACTATATTTTTATGTGAATTCAAACCAAGCATAATGAATAGATGACCACCCTATAAGACTACCTAAGATGAATAGTTATCTTTCGATTCGTATTCATGAAACGTCTGTCCTTCTCTATATAACTTTTGAACAAAGTCTAATTAGACCAATTCTTTACCCTAAATCTCCTCTTTCGATTACTAAATTTGGGTTACAAATGAATTTATAAGTTGATCAATCTTATAAATGCATTTAATACTATCTAATTAAGCAACTCAAGTGTAAGATCATAATCATGAATGAAATAAATCAATCAATTGAGATTCATGGTAAGTTATGAATAAAATCCTAAATTTAGAGTTGAGTGCATCATCAGACTAATTGATACAACACAAGTTAATTATAACTGTCTTTGAATAGCAAATGAAATACAATAAATAAGGAAGAGAATGAAAAACTAGGGTTGTCAAGTCGAGTCTTCTCTTCTTCTCCCTTGCTCTCTTCACCAAGATTGCTTCGTGTTGATTTTCTAAATTGCAGCAATTTGATGTTTGTTGTCGACTTCTACTCTTTTTCACTCTCTATATTATGCTAATTAATGACCTTAAATAACAATTATATAGTGCTTATTAGAGCTTATGCAAAAAAGGGTAAAAATATCCAAAACCCAAGTCAAAACATAAAAACCTATCAAAACCCGCTAGGGCAAGGGCTTGGGTGCCCTTTCTAGCCTCCTAGGTGCATCCAAGGCCCAGAAGTTATTGTTGGGTGCCCCTACCAGCCTTCTGGGCACTGGCAGCGCCCAGCTTTTGCTAGGATGTCTAGTCTTCTCCGTTTTTGCCCCATTTGACCTCCATTGTAAATAAACCTACAAAAACACGTTTTAAGGGCATAAATATATATTTTTTTGACATAGAAACAATAAAAATCATCTAATTTACGGACTCAGGGTGTAAAATTACAAAATTACTTCTTTTTTATAAACTAAAATCCTCGAATTACCAACAAAAACTAAGATAAAGGTACATGAAAATACTCTCTTTTAGAGAGTCAACACACCCCCAACTTGAACTTTTACTCATCCTGAATAAAACAAAACAAAAATCATATAAACACATTCAAACCCATTAACTTTCTTTATCGTGTCAAAAAACTAAACAAGAAGAGATATGGATTCAACATAGATATAAAAGAACGTTGCTAGTCAATCCCAAATCATTATCATGAAAGAATTAACTCTCCACTTATGAAGGCAAATATTACTCGTTGACTAATCAATGAAAACCCATTGAACATAAGTTCTACAAAGGACAAACCTGTTGGAAGAAGTTTTTAAACACACAAAACACTCACTAATACAAATAAATTCAAACCAATAATCAAGTAGGTCATTAAAACTTGTAACGTTGATTAAGGGATAAAAGTAGGATATAATTAGATAATATAAGTAGATTAAATCACCTTAAATACATTAATGAATAACTTTGACCCACAATCCTCTAGAACATCCCCCACAAACCATAGCATTTAGCCAACTACACTTTTAAAGCCAAAGATGCACCTTCTTTATTACAACTTAGAAGGAATTGTCCTTCTTTATTCATAACTTTTAGCACAAACTTAGAAGGAATTGTCATTCTTTTAGTTTCCTTTTTTTCCTTTTTTTCCTTTCTTTTCAACGTTTTTCTTTTTTTTCAACATTTATTCCTTTTTCAGCACATTACAAAACATAGGGGATTATTAAAAATGTTAAAGTCTGAAATGTAACTTTTTCCCCAACAAACACAATTTATGCCCTTCCCAACGATCCATAACATCACGCCCATAATGTCGATGTTGCGCACAACAAACACTAACTGCTAAGATAATGAGTAGAAAGAAAGATAAAATAAAAAGATGTAAATTGGCTAAAATAATATGGTTAAACAAAGAGTTAAGGCTTATAAGGCTCAGAAAGGGGACCTTAAGGATAAAATGACATTTAGGTAGTTTTTTTGGCTCACACGGTCTAAAGAACTTGGCTAAATCATTTCCTTGGTCTAAAATCCACTCATACTTCACAAAGATATAAATCTCACACAATTCCAATAGATGTCACAAGAAAAATAAATATCGCAAGGCAATCATGATAACACTCATTAATAATCACCTCACTTTCATTCTCACTCAAGTGAATGTATTTAAGTGCATAGTGATAACACTCCACAACTCAAAGGATTCAAAGAGCAATAGAAAACTTATATACATTTTCAATCCATAAACTCTAACAAGATTAGTTCCTCTTTGAAAATATAAATATTCATATTTATAGTGTGATAATAATGAAAGTTGAAGAATACATAAGACAAAAATTAAATTGTAATAAAAGTTTAACATTTTCCAATTACATAAGTGAAACTTATGTATGTGGTAATGTGTGTTGTGTTGTGTGTGTGTATATATATGTATATATGTGATGTATGTATTATAGCAAAATGGTGGTTTATGAGAGTTTACACAAATATGACAAGTAGCAACTTTTATTCAAAGTTATTTAAAATATTTATCATGTTGAAACTTAATTATAAACAACTATTAAACACATTCCTGAAAAATTTCTACACGTAAAAATTTACATCACCTATTTCAGATGGGACAAATATACTTTTTAGAATGCATATTGAGGCATATTTACTAGAAGAACATATGCTATGCACCGGATAATATAATTATTTTCAAATTTCATATTGTTTTATAAAACTATTTCTTAAAGATTAAAAATTTATTTCTAAGAAAAAAATTTTAAATGAGACTATCAGAATAAATAAAAAATAAAAAATAAATAACTCAATAGAGGAAACCCCATAGAAAAGTAGATAAAATAGAACAATTTTCTATAACCTGCAGGTTACAACTTATTACGACAAGAAAAAGAATAAAACCACAATCATATCCATACTATATCTCTTGCAAAACCATTTTTTAAATCCGGTGAGAAACTCTGAATGATTAACATATGACATGTCAAACACATGGGAAATTGACATAGTAAATAATGGAAGCGAAAAGTTAATTACATAATTAGTAGTAAAATTTCAATTTAATTAACCAAATCTTATCTTTTACTACTTTTGTTTGTTCAAGATTTTCACCTTATGCACATACACCTCTTATCTTTTGTTCAAGATTTTCACCTTATGCACATACGCCTCTTATTTTTTTCTTAAAAGAGTTATAAGACTAAAAATTTAATATAAATCATCATCTGCTATCATTTATTAATAATAACTTATGACAATAATATTATTAATTTGAAAAAAAAAACTCAGACATAGAATACTTTAAGGTAATTCCTAATTATTGGCATAAAAGTAGTAAGAGTTTTTACCTAATTTTGTGTTACTAATATCATTCTTGCATTCTAATTACATGTAAGTAGTACTTTATCAAAATAGTTAGTCAGTATTATATCATAAAAGGATAATAAAGTATTAATTAGCTTTTAGAAAATCTATTCATTCTTTGCAGATTTTCCCAACATTATGTTTATTAAAAATTACTATTTCAATATCGATGAATGTTATTCTTAACTAGTAGTAATATACATTTTTTTGTCCAACAATATCAATTTCTCTCTCCAACTTCTTTTCCCTAGGTAGAATCATCCTTTAATCTATTAGTACCGATTATCACTTATCATATGACCTACCCATCTTCTTATTTAAACGTCTTTCTCACTTTATTTTTTCATTCTAGATTATCATAAACTTTTGCCAAACTATCTCTATAAAATCTTAAAAGCATACGTTTCTCCATAAAAACTACCAATTCAAAACAATCTTTCCATTATTTCTTGGTATTGCTAGGAAGATTGCCTCTTCTCTTTTGTCCCCTTTTTATTATTTTTATTTTTTCATTGATAAAGTTTTTCTTTTTCTTATTTTTAAATTGACAAAAAAAGTTTAATGAATTTATAAATTCTTGATTATTCTTGAGAATTATTCTATATATCCCCAGCTCTATTACTACCACTTATCACTTATCAACTATTCTTTTTATCTTTTTATTTAAACATCTTTGTTCTCTTCCTTTTTATCTTTCCAAATTATCATATACTTATCCCAAATCATCTCTACAAAATCTTTAGACCATATGTGTCTCCATAATAACTATTAATTCAAAATAATCATCTCGTCAAATTTTTTCTTTGCTAGGAAGTTGCTTATTTATTTGTGCCCATTTTTTATTATTTTTATTATGATATAAGTCTTTTCTTTTCTTAATTTATCAAAAACTTGATAAAAATAATGATTTCACACCTAATATGCAGGCCCTTAAGAAGGAAGAATATGGCCTTGATAATCCA
The DNA here is from genome assembly GCA_025175665.1 of Cinchona pubescens. Lineage (NCBI taxonomy): Eukaryota > Viridiplantae > Streptophyta > Magnoliopsida > Gentianales > Rubiaceae > Cinchona > Cinchona pubescens. Next base: position 268,565 of record JANKKI010000500.1, read on the forward strand.
TCCCATGCTGAGCCATAACTTTATTTCCAAGAAGTCTTATTTTTCTGATAAGGAAATCAGTGAAAATGAGATGTTTGATTTTCATTTGTGATGACTTAATCTACTAGTGTGTTTAAAATACATTAAATTACTAATTCTTGTAATACAAAGAGTCAAATATTCATTGAAGTACAAGGAATATCTTTGGATATGAACATGAAAGATATTGTTAGATTTGAGAAGAAGTGGAGGTCAGCTTGGACACTTCTATGAACTACTGTGTTGCATGTTGAATTTGTTTTCTCGACTTGCTTCGATAATTTTGCTTAAAGTACTAATTTTTCTTCTCATTTTTGGTCATTCAAGATTACACCAACTATTAAAATGGGGATGGATATACTTTTATTTACACTAACTATTTCAATTGGGATGGGTATACTTTTTAAAATGCTTATTGATACATATTTACTAGCAAAAATTGTGCTATGCATTGGATAATAGAGTTTTTTTTTCAAAACTCATATTGTTTTATAAAATTATTTATGAAACATTACAAATTTATTTCTACAACAAAAAATTTTAAATGAGACAATCAGAACTAAATATCAATAGGAGAAAATTATAGTTCTGAATAGTAGATAAAATAGAACAACTTTCAATAATATATAGATTTCAACTTTTACCAGAAGAAAAATAGTATACATCCACAATCATATCCATACTATATCTATAGCAAAATCATTTTTCATGAGAAATACTGAATAATTGACATATGGCATGTCAAATACATAGGAAATTTACATATGAAATAACGAAAGTGAAAAATTAATTACATAATTTGTAGTGAAGAGCCAAATTAATTAACTAAATCTTATATACTATTTTTGTTTGTTCAGAATTTCACTTTATGCACATATATCTCTTATTAGATTTTTTTCCCCAAAAGAATTGTAGGATTAAATTTTAGTATAAATCATCATGTATTATCATTTATTAGCAATAGGTTTTAGGAAAATAATATTGTTAATTTGAAAACAAAAACTTAGACACACAATACTTTAAGGGTTATTCCTAATAATTTGCATATTAGTAATTAATTTTGCCTAATTATGTCTTTTACTAATATCATTCTTGCAATCTAATTACATGTAAGTAATACTTTTGCAAAGCAGTTAGTGAGTACCATATCATAAAAATAACTCATAACAAAGTATTAAAATCAATTTTGTCTTTGCATATTCTCCCAAAATTATTTTATTGATAATTAACATTTCAATATCGGTGAATGTTATTCTTAATTAGTGATAATGTACGTTTTCTATCAAATAATATCAATTTCTCTCTCTGATTTCTTTCCTAGATGGACTCACTCTCTAATTTATTAGTACTTCTTATCACTTATCAACTACCCTCCTTATCTTCTTATTTAAATGTCTTACTCTCTTTATTTTATGTTCCTAGACTACAAGAGGCTTATTCCAAACTATCTCTACAAATCTTAAAAGTATATGTCTCTCTATAATAACTAGGGTTAATTACATTTACCTCCCTTGAGGTATGGCTATATTACCAATCAACCCATGTAGTTTGATAAAATTACAATTAACCTCCTTAAATGGTTAAATGTTTAATAAATACCTCCTTACCATTAACTGTTGTCAGTATTCATGCTAACATTAGCAAAACTTGATGTTTTATCCCTAGTAAATGTCCTTCTTGAACCCATCTATTTTCTTTAGTCAAAATGACATCATCTTGCTTAATATTCAACCCAAGCCAAACCCAAAATCCAACCTTGCCAAACCCCTCATTTTTCCCTTTTCTAGCCCCAAACCATACCCATCTCAAGTCGAACCCATTCTTATCTCTTTGTTCCCCTTCCAATTCCTAGACTCCCAGTGGACTCCTCATCCATACTCTTTTCCCTCTTCCACCTCTACCTCTACTATTCCTCCAACCAAACCTTTACCACCTTTTTCCCCTCTTACCTTCCTCTCCAATGTACTCATCCTCTTCTCCCCTCTCCCCTAACCACCAAATATGAAGCCTCTCCCCTCCTCCTCCTCCAACCAAAACCAAACCCAAAACCTCCATCTTCCTCCTCCTTATTCCCTTCCAACTACCAATACCATAGGTTTGTACATGAATTTGGTAGTTGATTTGCAATATTTTGCAAATGAACTATCTTCTAAACTTCTAGTTCATATTACTTTGTACAGTGATCAAAATGTGATAATGATAATTCATTCCATTTAATTTTTTTTTTCAAACTTCTTATTTTCTCCCCCTAATGTTGGAAAAACATTTTCATTAAAATGACAATTGGCAAATCGTATCTTAATAAGTCCTTTGTTAATGGTTCAAGATATTTAATTATAGATGACTACTTATATCCAACATCTATACCCAACCTTCTCCATCTTTGTGTGTTGTAGTGGAGCAATTAAATTATATACCGCACAATAAAAAATTATCAGATGGAAAAATTAGACTGTTGATCAAATGTCAATAATGTGGACAACTTAAGATAACTTGTTGGACTAATGCATATAAGTACTGTTGTATGCAACATAGCATATCCTTATATATAAGTACTAATTTTATTCACATAAATAATGATCTAGCTATTGACTGGAAGTGTTCTATTAACAATCTGTTAGACCATTTGTGTGTATGAACATGTGCTTTTGGATGTCTAATAGTTATACCAATTGATATACTGATATCATATTTTATGTCAAAAGTATAGATTCACCAAATATCTTTATGCCAGACTAAAATTTTATTGATTGTATAATCTGAAAATTTATGCTTTTAATTGAATTATTTGACCTAGCAACTCACAAACTCCAAGTTGTGAGTCAATAATAAGCACACATGTTACCATTTAGTACAGGCATCTATCAAAATTATAAAATTTCTAAATGGTGCACATAAGCGTGAGGGAGCCTACATATATCAATCCTTAATATGTTCAAGAAATGTAAGGCAAACAATCCCCATTTTAGTTGGTGGTGATTTAATAATTAATTTTCTTTGAGAACAAGAAACACAAGAGAATTCATTGAATTGAAGAATCTTTAGTCTTTCAATGGATATCCATGCAAATTCTTAATCAATTTACGCATAATAATTGACTTGGGATAGTATAGCCAGTCATGCCAAACAACTAGTGAACTCCGGGTTAATTGTCATATGTGTCTCAATCATAATAATTATTATGTAGTACAATCTAGAAGAAAAAATCAAAGGTGTAAAATTTTTTCTTTTTGCTACAAACATATCTAGATCGAAATAATAGCTATAATGCAAAAATACTATTACTCATTATTGACTATATTTTAGATAATTCATTTAACTGTCTTTAAGACTCAATAAATTTCTTTGAAACATACAAGATAATAATGCGTTATTCATTGCAATTTTATTCCTCTAATCATTAATACATTAGCTCTTTTGGAGCCTCGAATTAGTTTTGTATTGTCAAGGATCTCAAAATCAAATCGGAAAGGTTTTACTTTATCTCTAAATATAGTGTGTGTAAATGCATCATTTGTGAGACATGGTATCCTCATATCTCAAATACATTTAGATACATATCCATATGTTCTCATTAAACAATATAAGATATATAATACATTAATGCGAAAGAATAAAACATACAAAATTTTAAAACTATAATGAAAACATGCGAATAAAATATCACAATATTATCTTTCTTAGACATACCAATGATGTGGTAAATACTTCCTAAATGTAATCAGGGAGAAACTAATAACACCATGACCATAATCAAAATTATAAAAAGAAAGACTTGTTTCTTTGGCTTTCTCTTTGTGTTTGAATGATGCTTGATAAAACTCAAGAAAGTTATTTAGCATATGACAGGTATGTGATCAATGGTTTTTTATGCTAATAATATTTACATTTATTTTTCATATCATTATTATTCTATCGACTGTTATCTTGCTCTTTTATCTCTAGCCCTTTTTAGTGTATTGCGAATGCAACAATATATCACATATTGAAGAATAGAGAATATTTTCTGTATCTTATACTCATCAATGATCTTTTAGACTCCCTATGAATCTGCTGGATATATCATAATAAGATATTCTCTTTTTAATTCATGAATACGGTCGTGAAAGAATATCATCGATTTTGTCTTGTCCTGATTGAATGTGATATATTTCCATTTTGATTGCGTCTTTAATACATATGTAATCTAAATTGATTTTAGCATCCAAACTCTAAGATAGATAGTTCGTACACATTATGTCAAAAGCCTAAATTCAAGTTTAGTATGATTTGACATGATCCAAATAATAAGGGCAATGATACTGTATCAACAAATATCTTAATGCCATAGCTATTTTTTCTCAAATACCAATAATTCCCCTTAGAAAGTCAAGCAACCCAAATTGCCCTTCATCTCCTTCTCTAATTACCTGCGGGGCCCACTCCACTCCAATCCCCTCCCCCAACACCTTCTTCCTTTTTCCAATACTTAATGCAGTCCGTCATCCAATCCTCCCAGGGTTACTGAAAAGAAAATTTTCAGCCACCTAAAATTGTGTTTGCCATTTTTCTCTTTTCTTTTCAGAAATTATTATAAGGTTTTAAGGAATCTTTCTATCATTCACTTATCTTAGTTCAGGAACAAGAGTTAAAGAAGGACCAAAAGCAAAAAATCCCTTTTTGTGGGAAAAAATATAAAATCCAAAGAGTGAGAGTTGAATTGAAAAAAAGCACCAACGCTGGAGAAATATTCAAGTAAATTGCAGCTCTTTTTTTTCTTTTTTTTTTTTTAAAAGTAAAAGGAAAGCTGAGGAGAGGAAAGCTAGTGTTTTTGCAATTTGCTATACCTTGGAGTGTTTGGTGTCTAAGTGTTAATCATAAGAATGATGGATTCTTGCAAATAATAGTAGAGGAACGTCATCTGATTATGTTCTTTGATAGGAGGTTCAGTTGGAGATGAAAAAGGGAAAAGGGTAAAGATAACAAGATGGAGTTTGGAGTCTTGGAGGGTCCAAATTTGATCTTGACTTTCATAAGGGTATTTTTGTCATTTGAATGAAAAATAGCTGTGGCATTAAGATATTTGCAGTGGCAATATCATTGCCCAAATAATAATCAACACAAATTCTAATAATATTAGATTACACAATTGAGATGTGTAATCAAAAGAGAGTAAAGAATACTCAATTTCTTTAAATCACACCTTTGATAAGTTAGGGTGTTATTTCAGAAAATATAGTTTCATTAAAATTCTATATACTTTCATTATGTTGATTTAATCAATTTCTATATACTTTCTTTGAGTTGATTTAAAGCTCTACTTCAATAGGTCAGAGACTTGTGTTGATAGAGTGTTATAAAATAATATAAAGTAACGTAGAAGAGACAAAAATATTTAGAGTAGAGCTATTATCTTTTACTTTTAAATGTTTCCAACATGGATCACAATACCTCTATTTATAGGCATATATGAGCTACATGAAGAGATTTGATAATTGAGTAATAAATACTTATGAATAAGTATATTGGTATAGTATATTGATATTATAAGTAGATACAAGGTTATTGATTACATAAAAATATTAGAATTTATGTGAATTGAAAATACAAATTAACATCCACATTTAGTGTATTTATAATACAATTGAAGTTGTTTCAGTCTTTTCTTGATATGTAATTGCAAATCTAAGAATTTTTTATTAAAAGAAATCGGAAACAAAATAAGGTTATTAATATTTACTACTCTTAAAATTGTGCCAATTATCACATACCTCTGAAAGTCTAAAGGATATATTTTTAACAAATTCTTTCTTTTTTTTTTTGGCATTTTAACACATTTTTGTTAAAGTTTGGCCACATTACTGAACAAATTCTATGAATTGGTTAAATAACAAATACCTCTCTGCAAGTCCAAACATTTAACGATTACCAACATGAGGTTTGGTCATAAATTTCATGGTTTGGCCAAATAATAGATAACTAAATGCCATTCCTTAATTAGTCTAAATTAAAATACCTGAGTTTTGGCTATAATACCAAATACCTGAGTTTTGGCTATAATTTGTGGTTTAATAAGATAACAATATCCTTCTTCAAAATTTTAAAATATCCTTTTGAGTCTAAAATATATTTATATCAAAGAGAAAATTGTTTGTAAAGAAGAGAATCACGTGTGACACTAGATAAGAAAAAAATACAATAAAGTATCCATTATTCAAAGAATTAATTCTACAAAAAGCATGCTTCTAAAGTCCTTAACGTTTGGCCAAATGATAAGGTTTATTTGGTAATAAAGTCAAAGCTATTAGGCGTTATTTGTTATTAAAAATTTACTATTTGCTAAATGATAAAGTTTGTTTGATAATATAACCAAACCTCAAGATAATTCGTCAAAAGAATTGGACATTTAAGGGCCAATTTCTTAGTATATGAAGGTTTTTAAAATTTATTGTGCAAATGTGACTATTTGTTAGGAGTATTTTAAAACTATTATTGTTGCACTTTAAAAATACGTAATCAAATTAATTACCCACTTTAAAAGTGCATGATCAACTTTGGTCCTAATTTTTTATTTATTTTTAATATAGTAATTTTGCACTTTAAATGTGACTATTTGTTAGGAGTATTTTAGAACTATTATTGTCGCACTTTGAAAGTATGTAATCAAATTAATTACCCACTTTAAAACTGCATGATCAACTTTGGTCCCAATTTTTTATTTGAATTTTTTTTTTAAAAAAAAAACATGCGGTAGTTTCGCACCTTTTAGGTGCGAAATCACCACATTAAAAAAAAAAAAAAATGGGAACAATAACATTTTGCTTCCCTACACTATATTAGTATATTACACATTGCCTATCTAAATCAATGTAATTCTTATATAATTTGTCCCAAATGACACTATTCATCTATTACCAATATTAAAATATTAAGATAATCTAGTTAAATGACTAAAATACCTTTGTCACTATATCTGATTTTTATGTATTTAAATTTGATTAGTGATGTGATAATTATTTAAAAATAATAAAAAATAAACTATATAATATTTCAATGTAATCTATATCAATGAATTTCTTGATCAAATTTTTAAAATTTTCAGATTTCATTTTATATTATTTCGAATTTGAATGTTTAATTGCAATAGTAGAACAATTTCCAAATGAACTTGTTTTCTACGAAATTTTTTTTTGAAAAGGTATTGTATAAAAATAAAATTTCTACAAACGTTTGAGATTTTTTCGATATCTCTCAACATTTTATATTTTTAATATTTGGTCTATTATATGTAAATTACTATGTCACATATAATATAATTTAACAAATTTTCAGATTTTTATTCCCTAAAATCCAATATATAACCAAAACTCAAGATATATTCGTCAAAAGAATTGGACATTCAAGGCCTATCTGTTATGTGGCCAAACAACATGATTTGTTTGTTAATATAGTCAAATCTCACGAAAGTAAATGTAATTAATCGAAAGAAAGAGGTTCCCATCACCCCAAAGGACATCGTATTCTTCATCCTGATTATTTAATTCTACGCGAAACAAACGAGATTCAAATCAAAAATAGATTCATTAACTGTTGGCAGTTGGAGCTGAGGAGCGAGTTTAGGAGGTAGACAGAAGCAGCAGATCTCAACTCTCTCTCTCTCTGTCTCTCTCAACTCTCTCTCTCTCTCTGTCTCTCTGTCTCTCTGTCTTAAGTTGGCAGTTGATCTGCTCACCTAATTCTCTATCCATATTTATAACTACTCTACTCCAATTATTTATATCCCTTATTCTCCATTTCTTCAAAAATTGTGTCTCTGGAGGAGGAGGAGGAGGAGGTCCAATGGATACAGGGTTTTTATCAGGTGTTAAACGCCTATACCTTACCATTTACAATTGGACCGTCTTCGTCGGATGGTAATGATTTTCTCGAGTTTTCGGGGTTTATTATTATTTTATTTTATTTTTTTTTTAATTGGATTGAATAATTTGGAAGAATTTTAATTTTGTAGGCTACAAGTGTTTTATTTAGCTGTGAAAACTCTCAAGGAGTCCGGACACGAACAAGTCTACAATGCTGTTGAGAAGCCTCTGCTTTTAGCTCAATCTGCTGCTGTTTTGGAGGTAATTTATTTGTTTTTCTTAATTTCTCTTACTTATTTTTTAATTTGGGCATTTATTTGTTTCTTCGAAAATGATTCTCCTTTTTGTAAATCTTTACACGGTTAGTATAGGAAAGATTAATCCTGAAAATGGAGCAATGGCTTAAGTTTTAATATGTCGGGGCCATAGACTTTAGACACTTTTGCGTGTTATTATTTCGTGGGATAATTCTACAGTGCCGTTAATGTGCTCTATACTGTTTGCTTTAAAATTTAGTTTTTGACCTTTAGATTGTATGCAGTAGAGTAGAGAGACTAAAGAGACTGGAAACAAGACAACAGCATGGTAGCTTAACGAAACTACAGAATTTCCTATAACATGTAATGCATTTGCGATCAGCCGTTCCAAGGTTGGAGAGTGTACCACTACTCTTGTTTAATTGGTGAAAGAAGATAGTAAACTAACTTTTTAAACCTTGAATATGAGAGACATTATTGACATAAGATTTTGCCGGAAAGGAGTGCTCTGGGTGTTAGTTCTTAATATAATTTCTTTGAACAATTATAAGTGAAGGATATCTAAAAGTTTGTCCTTTCTCTAAATTGAATGAGAGGTGGCTGCCTTTGGAAAATCTAATACTTTATTAAGGCATTGTTTCAGTGGACCAATTGCATATTAGAAAATGGATGTAGCCTATAGGTAATGCAAAAAAATAGAAAGCTAAGGTGGAAGGTTATCCCTTCCAAAAAAATTTTTAAGCAACCCTTTCGTTTAGTTTACTAATCAAATGCTTGAGCTGATATTGGCAAGATTACGGGATTTAAGTATGCGGCATTTGCTTGATGCGTGCTGTAATATATCAAGAAAGTACCTAATGGAGGCTGAGAGCAAATGCTTAAATTGTTGTAAACCCTAGACGTCCGCCCTGCTTTTAAGAAGGCGAATATTCAAATTGCATGTCCGGATGAGATGTTATTTTCTTTAAAGAGTTTATGCTTCCTAGACTGCTGCTTGTTTCATACTGATGATATGCTCATAAATACCTAGTACTTAAGTAATGCACTATTCCCATCGTTTTGTATAGTGCTAATTTTACAATTTTGACGGATTCTAGTGTCAAACAGAATTTTGTTTCTTACCTGACAATTCAATGCATACTCTAACTTTCCTTTCCTGTCCTTTTCATCTTGTACGAAATTCTGTGGAGCAGATAATTCATGGTCTAGTTGGTAAGTGAACTCACTAACAAGCTAATAATCTAGCAAGGCAAATTAGAAGATTTCATAGCAAATTAGACTGACTTTTCATTTTTTGTCTTTCCTCTGCCAAGGATTTCCAATCTCCAGTTTCCGCAACACTGCCACAGATTGGTTCAAGGTTATACATAACCTGGGGGATTTTGTGGAGCTTTCCTGAGGTTTGAGCATTTGATTCTTATGGATCATTTTTCCTTTTAATTCTGAAAGAATTACATGTTAAGAAAATAAATCTTTTCTCCTCACAGGTTAGGACTCATGTACTTGTTAGCTCTCTGGTCATTAGCTGGTCTATCACTGAGGTAGGTCATTCATATTCATAAGCAAACAACTTATGTTTAACCTGAAATCTTTTGCCTCAGTTTGGATTTTTTGCATCTAAGAAACCAAGTTGTTCATATACAACCTTTGACTCATTTGAAACACTTCCTTGAATATTTGAGAATGCGGGAGAACCTGTTTTTTTAAATGGACAATTGAGAAGTATAAAATAGCATTATAGAAGACCATAAATTTCGAAATTGGTCCTGATTCTATTATCATGAGAATAGGTTTTGAAGTGCATTTGTTATGGGAGAGAGAATTTCCAAGTGTGGTTTGGCTATGGGATGATTCCTTCATCCAACTAGAACATCTTACTTAAATCAAGCCATTGCTGTATTCCCTGTTTCAAATTATTGCCATGTTAAGATGGCTGCCATCTTATACCATCTAAGGAATAAGAGACTTCTTATTATGAACTTAATGTGTAAGATATGATGAGAATATAAACATTTCATTTCTTAAATTATGATATGAAGAGAGAAGGTGAACAAGAGTGCTTGATGAAGGATGCTGGGAATGTTGGAATAGAATGAAGCATTTACTTGTTTAATTTGTCTCTTTGCACATAATATACCAGAATAACTTGATATTTTATCTAGTTCGATTTCAAGAACGTGAGATTATTTTGACTTAGTCAGTTGGAAAGATTTACCAGGTGATTGTGGAACTATTTGATTGTCCAATCTTTTTCTCTCAGGAATAATTAAAAAATGAATGAGCTTCAAGTTCAAAATGTTCCATATCAACTAAATTTTTGCCTTAGACCTTTCTTGAATTTACGTGGTCTCACTGCAAAGATGCATGGATGTCTACCTCCCTGTCTGCTCTTGATCTTTAAACTTTTGCAGTTTTCTGCTTTTCAACTTGTGAAGAAGAATTGAATTTTATGTTTTACTATTGTCAGACTGCATAAATATACGTCGTTTTAAAATATGCTAATACCCACTTAGTTTTTGCATCAAACGACTCTTATTGTTTTTTACTGCATAATCCCTACCTAGTATTACATGCTTCTGGGCAATGATACTTTTTATTTATTTGATTTTATTGTCAGAAAATTAAATTTAAAATGAAAACTATTTTGTTTCTTGTGCTTCAGATTATCCGGTATTCATTCTTTGGGACAAAGGAAGCCCTTGGTTCTGCACCTTCATGGCTCTTATGGCTCAGGTATGAACCATGCATTTTAGTCAGTTTATGGAGTCATGGTGTTTAGTCCATGGGAGCTGTCTCATTAATTGCCAAACACTGTATTTCAGGTATAGCACCTTCCTCTTGCTGTACCCATCTGGCATCACAAGTGAGGTCGGTTTAATATACAGTGCCCTTCCTTATATCAAGGTAATGCGCTAGATAGTGCAACGGTTTGGTTAAACTACTGTCCATCTATTTCCATTAAATTATCTAAGAGTTTGCATAGTTAAAAATTGAGATATCTGCTCCTTTAAACGCTTATCTCTTGTAAACATACCGCAGGATCATATTTTTTTCAAGGGAAAGATCTTTTCGAATTTTGTAGAATTATGTAACAGTGCATTTAGAGTTGGTGAAAGTCATAAGAGTACTGTGAGTTAAGTGAAAGATATAACATTCAGCAGGAGATTTTGCAAGACCTAGACATGACTGCATTATGCTTAAGTAGTTATGTTAATTTTTAGGAGACATATAAGCTGGCTTTGGCTTTTGGTTAACGATTTTAAATTAGAACAAAATGAAAACTTTTTAAGTATTCTAGAGTTTGTTGCTGTTTCACAATAATGCCAAATTTAAATATCTTTTTCCTCCAGAATTAATTTGGCAGTTTGTTTGACTTCTCTCTAGTAGCTTAAAACTCCTCTAACATTATAAAGACTTCATTTAACACTTAAAAAGTTATGCAGTGCTCCTGGTTGTGTATTTACTGATACACATGAAGCAAGATTTCCCGATAGTCTAGATACTTTAGAGAACTCTTCCATTTTTTAGATTCTTGTTTTTCTGAGTTTGAACATGCAATCTAGTTTAAAAGGCACATTCTTTATTCCATCTTCTTGGGTGTTCTATTGTTGTTCATGCATGTGTGTTTTACTTCTATAATAAATTTATAATAAATTAATATAGTGAGAGCTTGCTTGACAAAATTTAACTACACCTTCCTTCCAAAATTTTAACTATCCTGACCTCACGAACATTCTGCAGGAATCTGGAAAATATTCTGTACTGATGCCCAACAAGTGGAACTTAGAACACTCATTTGATTACTACTATGCTGCACTTTCTGTTCTTGGTGTTTATGTACCAGGCATGATTTTTGTCCTCAACAGTTTTGTTCTATTAGCTCCAGTTCTATCAAAGCAAAAAATCATTTTGTATTATGACTGCTGATGTTAATTTAACAAATATTATCACTTGCAGGCAGTCCTCACATGTATACCTATATGCTTGGGCAAAGGAAGAAAGCTCTTTCCAAATCGAAAAAGGAGTAGACTCACATAAATCAGATATTTGTTAAATTATTGTTTGCCAGAAATATTTGTAGCTTTTTTGACATTTGACTGAAATGTACTTTGTCTATTTTATTTTTGTTTGGAAACACAAATAGTAGACCCTTTTCTTACCAAAACCTAACTCTTTTTTTTTTTTTGGTGCAAGTCCAAAATCTGTCTCATGGTGAAAATTTTTCTCTGTGTCCTTTCTGATTATTTTCCACATTTTAATGAGAAAGAATTATGGACCCAAATCATTTCTTCGCTTTTATGATCTACTAGAATAGCAGTGAAGAACAGAGGAGGCACTCCATTCCCCCAAGCCTAACCGAAAGATGGGTACTATAATCAGCTTATACACAGGTGCAGCATAAGCTTTGTATGATGGGCCGATACTAATATACCTTGGATTTTCTTAAATGGAACTAGTAGCTAACACTTCTTAGACATGTCTAATGTTAACATATTCCTGGCCTTCAATGCTTGATTAAGCGTGTATAAATCTAATTGTGCTATAAGAGACATACTTTTAGGCTAATTCTTTCGTGGTAAATAACACCGTTTCTCAACTTTAATCATTAATTTTATTTTATCCTGGATGTTTCAAGGATTCTTCTACTAAATTTGTTAACTTTGACATTTGGTTCTAAAAGATCTTCAAACCAACTTCAACCAGTTCGGACGTCAAGTCGCATGCATCTCACGTGACTCGAGTAAAAAAATAAATGAAAATTTTTTATTGTAAGTTCCTTTAATCATCCCTCAACTTTGAGTCCGGTACATCCTATTCGGTTCATCGTCAAGCTTCAAAAGAATCTAAAAGGTCCCCCATTCATTAAAAAAATGAATAATTTTCCTCAATTTGTTAAATAAAGTTTAGTTTTAATGGCCTCCTCATCCTTGGGGAAAGCAACCCTATGTTAAATAATCAAAATAGAGTTTATCTTGTAAGAAAAAAATAAGATATGATAAAATCTTGTAGTGTGAATATTTTGGGTTAAATATAGTAAATCCCCTTAAAATTTGGGTTGTTTTGTAGTAAATCTTCTAAAGTTATTTTTTTCTCACTTTACCCCTTTAGCTAACGGTCAAATGTAACCCGCCGTTAGTTTTTTTAAAAAGACAAATTTACCCCTAAAGGTTAGTTGCGATAAACTCCCTTAAAATTTAAGTCAGATTTCACTTTAAGCCTCATATAAGTTTTGTATCATTTAATACATTGGGATAAAAATAAAAATAATTAATATTGTCAATATTTTCTAAAATATAAATATGCTCTAAATTAATTAATATTTCTAATTCTTAAATTATGCTTTCTTCAATATTTAAAATTTAAAAATACAATGAAATAATTAATTTTAAAATTTTTGATGAATTATGAAAGATATTTCATCTAAATTAGTTTAATTTGAGTTTTTGTTTATATATATAAAGTTACTTCGTATAATTTAGACAGTAGTTGAATTATATTAGCAAAGGAAAAAAAAAAAGTAAGAAGAAAATCATTTTAAATAAACATAAAGAAAAATAAAAAGAAATAAACTGATATAACTTTAATAGATGATAATGGGTCTCGTATATTTAAAAATTTATTTTTAAATGAAAATAAACTATAATGAAAAGACAGAAAAATACCAATAGTGTTAGAAAATTATCTGTCACTTAAATTTTTTCACTAGTATTTTTAAAGAAAATTAGTGTTTCATACATCAATCAACAAATTTGTTTGAGTTTTGATAATATTTTTACATTGATTAATGACTAAAGTAGGTTAATTGACACAAAACTAGAATTAGGGACTAATATGGATAAATATAATAAACTTTAACTTAATTTTATCCTTTCTTGTAGTGTCTAGGGTGAAAATGTCTTTCTTGACTTTTTAATAGTTAAATTGCTAATATAGACTAATGGAAGGAGCAAAGTGAAAAAAAAATAATGTTAGGGGGTTTAGTGCAAAACAGCCCAAACCTTAAGGGGGTGGTTTACTGTATTTAACCAAAATATTTTTCATGTGCAGTAAATACACAACACAATTTCACCTGTCATTTATATTTATCACTCTTCTTGTATTTACACCCTTCTCAATACACACTATATGTGTATTTAGAAAACACATTTAGTAGTGCTGTACTTTTCCAAATAATGAACACTTTTGCACACCTTAACTAATACCGCTTTGTATTAATTAGAGCAAACCAAACTCAGTTACTAGCTAGTTTTTTCAAACAATTGAATTAAATTGTAGACAAGGTTTCCTTTATTCAAAAATGTTTTTTATTGTTAAAAAAAATCTAAAGAATATTTTCATTAATTCTTAAATGTTTCTCCTAGGATCTATTGATTATAATTTGATTCAATAAAGATTAAAACTAGAAGTGTTTTTTTTTTTTTTTTTTTTTTTTTTGTATTATATAATCTTGAAAAAAATGAGCAATAGTTAAAATCAAATGTCATATAGAGGAAGCATTGTTTTCTCTTTTACTAAAGAAAAGTCTTATAAAAAATGTTCATATTCAAACTTATTATTATTATTATTATTATAGTAATTAATAAATATTGTGAATGGCATGATTTGTCAACATATTGCTTTGAAAATTGTTATAAGACTTAATATGCTAGATAGAATTTAATGTTTAGTAAAATTTATCAGTTAAACAATTCACAAATTTTGTCAAATTTAATGTTTAGTAAAATTTATCAGTTAAACAATTCACAAATTTTGTCATACTTATATTTTTTTTTCTTTTGAAAAGAATACTAATTAATTGATATACTTGTGTCTACTTAAAACACATAAACTAACAAAATTGTAGGAGTTAAATCAAACACACATACGTATATCCTTACTATATAAAAGTGTTAATCCCGTTGCTACAGTACTTTCTTTGTATACCCTTTTTGGTTATTTTGCTATGTTTTATGGATAATCTGAAAATTTTGTGGTTGAGTAGTAGGACAAAATGGCATTCTTGGCTAGCCCTCCCCTTTTTCCAATTTTTCTCCATCGATTAATCTCTCTCTCTCTCTCTCTCACAATTTTCCCTATCACCAACTACTTTCTTTCTCTTTGGCTTAGTTTGGAAGTTGAAATTTGGAGAGAAAAAAGAAAAGAGAAGAGAAGAGAAGAGAAGAGAAGATCTCACTTGTTTGGGACTTTTAAGTGGAGAGAAAATAAGACAAATGTGAAGAAATGGAGGGGTAAGGTAACTTAATGATAAGTTCATAATTGTGCTATATTTTATGTGTCATTTACCAAATTTTTATGTGTTGTAAGTAAGATTTGAGTTGTTATTGAGATTAATTTGGTTATTCTTAGATTGAATTGTAGGGTTAAACTGAAAAAGAGATGAAAAAGATGAAAAGTGTGAAAGAAAATGCTAATAGCGGAACATGCAAGAGTATGAAGCCATTTTAGACACTATTTCGTATTTCAAGCCTAACTTTTGAGTCCAAGTGCCAATTGAGGTGATTTAAATTGCATTGGAAAGCTAAGGAGGAGAGCTACAACTTTCATGTTTACACTTTTACAAATTCCAAAAGCATCAAGGTCAAAATTGAAGTCAAAGGTGGAGCACAATGATGAAGGACAGCGCACATGAGCTGGGGTTGTGCAGCGCTTGCATGTTGTGGCCAGAAGAGATATTTTCAGATTGTGCTAGGGCGCACATATGCCCAAAACAGGCAAAACATGTGCTCCCGAAACAGTAAGGTTACGTGATTTTCTGATTTTTGGCATATTTCTTCACCCGGTTGGATTCTTTTTCATACGATTTCACGTTATTATCCTTAGACAATTATTGTAACCCTAGTACTCATATAAATACCCCATGTGACCTTATGAGAAAAAAAAGGACACTTTTATTTTCACGTTTAGCTAGGGTTTTCAGCAGAGAAATTATTGTTCATTCTTTTATGCCACTTAGTGCCTAAACCCTATTTCTTGGTAGAGGAATTTGAAGCCATGGTCAATTCTACTATATTGTGAGACCTTTTGTTCTTGAATTTATTTAATTTTATATCAAGTATTGATTATTTTTCTACGATTAATTTTATGATTGTTCTTTTTAACTTATTATTGCTGTAGAATAATTAAGTTATTGGAATTAATCTATAGCTAGATTGTTTTAACCGCGTATGTTTAATTCAATCTGTGAAACAACTAAATTTGATAATTGCTCGATTAGTATTATTGAATTTAGGAAAAATAATCAACTAATTGACATAACTGCGTGTGTTTATATTTAATTAGCCTAATTGTTCTTGTTGATTTTAATGCATCTATTAATTGATCTTTGAAAGTGGTAAATACGCGGATTAAATTAATATAAGGGTTAATTAGATCGCGATGTTGAAAACAGGTACAACTTTAGAAAGAAACAAGAATCAACTTTGAATTGGAATTTGAGTTAATTCTTTAATTAAGCACTTGATATGAAAATTGAATTATCTTGTGTGTCAAGGATCGACTAGTAAAATTGTCATGGTGGATATGACCAAAACCAACATTTTTCTTACATCAAATTCTCTTTAGTTATTTTATTGTTTTAGTTTTTAATTCAAAAGCATTCAAAAAATCCCCTTTTGTTTTAGTACAAGAATAAGTTTCGTTCTCTGTGGAACGAACTTGACTCACCAGATGCTACATTATTGTTGAATTCTAGTTGTTAATTTTTGTAACCTACGACAGTAAAAAAAATAAAAAATGGCGCATTTTGGGGAACTGTTTGATTTATTTTTGTGCTTTAAATTTTTGTATTTTGTATGTATATTTATTACTTTATCTCTTTTTGATCTCTATCATGGTTACCAATTCGCATGAGATTTATTGTTCCGATTTCATTATTGAGCAATTACCACCACAACCTTGGGATAAATAGACCCCTACACAAATAAGTACAACCAAGAATGGATTGATTATCCTAACTTGGTCATCCATCACAAGATCTTTCGTGTATACATCTAGTTTTGCCACAACAACCTTATACCCAAACTGGTAAGTATTTGGAAGAATTAATTCATTCTTTAGCTGCTAATACTTTGCAATTTCAACAAGAAACAAGAGTTAGTTTGCAAAGTTTGGAGTATCAACTAAGTCAACTAAATTCTTCCATAAGTAGAATAGAATCTCAAGTGATCGAGGGTAGAGAAGATGAAGAAAATGAGCAAGAACTAGAGATGGGATTAGTATACGACAAGCCTATTGAGGATAACTCTAGTTCATTGCCTCCGATTTTAATGCCTCAAGATCTTCCAGAGCAAGAGTCAATCAAGATTTTAGACTTAGAGATGGAGGTGACTGTTGATGGGGATCGTATTGTGGTGCCATTATACCCCACATTTTGTTAGGATTGACCTTAAGAGTTGAAACCAAGAAGTGGCCTTATAAAGAGTTCAATATCTTTGAGTCTCCTAAGGATCATGAGGAAGGGTTAAGCTGGCTTGGAGAGACGGTAGGGTCTAGGTAAACCTGCTAGGGGAGATAGGTGGTCTAGAGTTGAGTTCTAACTGAAGGAATCAAGAAGGAGGTTGAGGAA